>JAEIFU010001953.1:0-54061 GCA_018904235.1 Lordiphosa stackelbergi | reverse complement strand
GGAATGCGTGTGCTCTCTTTTATACACACAAACACACACACACGAATCCAGAGGCCCACATTAATTGAAGTGTCCTCAGAAAATAGCACTGGGATGACGTAATGCCTCACAGTTTCAGACTTATGAGCCATGGCTGTCTCTTCCATGCTCCAGTGTTAAATATTGGCCCACAACAAATAGACACACACAAACACAATCAAACAAGCCGCCTACAAAGTCAAGGACTTTTTGCGCCTGTGAACAGATTTTCCCGGTGCTCTTGTAAACACTACAGGTCAGCCTTCTCTCACTCTCTCGCTTTTTCTCTTGTACTGAAGTTGCCGCAGCACCACCCGATGACGTACATACACACAAAATTGAAGCTACAAGATACTTTTTTCCACAGATACAGAATTTTAAAACATTTGTTCTATAAGGAAACCAAACAATTGACAAGCTTACTACAATAAGTATATATTTGTTAATTTTTATAATTGGATTTTCTTGGGAAACATATACTTTTGTATGTATGTGAGGGTGTGGCGTTGACCCGAAAAAATTTTCACTTCACCAGCAAGCTTTTTAAGTTATAAACACTTCAGTTAGAGTTAAAAATTTTGGTTAACTTACACTTTGGTATTTAATTTAATGATTCACAATAATTTTGTCAATTATACTATTGATTTTTCAATGAATTTTGTCGATTTAATATGGACGCAGCGAACTGTCGCACGGTTTTAAGAGCACTTTACAAAATGTCGGCGGAGCGCAGTGTGACCGTTTGTCACAAAAATACCAAAAATGTTGAGGGGTGGTGCCAACTGGTCACACTGGCCAGAGACTCCCCAAAAGAAAAAGATGGACAAAGAAAAACAATTCTCCCCCAATCAAATTGGCTACCTGATTCTACATGATGGAGCTGTTCTGGAGTCAGGCGGTGAGCTAAAGAATGATGAGCGTAGTGCCAATGTGATAATGGGTCTACTAAACCTAACGGAAAGGTGAGTCCCCAAGACCGTCTTTCTGTGGAGGATTCGTTTAACACATTCCTTTCAGCATCGATGAGAACTTTATGGCCAACAGCAGCTGTGAACGTATAACCCTAGACTATGACCAACATTATTACAGCATCTGCATGTCCAATCGCAAGATTTATGTCTTGAAATTAAGCAAAATGCAGAATGGAGAAAGCTCTTCATCCTCGACCTCTACCAGTGTTTACAATGAGCCAGCAGGCACCATCAGCTCCACGGAAGGTCCAACCACAGTGTTGGCTTGAAAACTACCAAATTTAGCCCCGAACACCTGTCGCTTTTGCTCATCTCGCACCCGGGCAGGTGGAACAAGGCCTCATCAGTACAATTGGCGCACCCCGTTTATGTATCTATTGCTATTGTTTATTTGTCAAAGAATACATCATCTGTGAGCTCTTGTTCAAATATACGCTTCGCCTCCTGCGTCACATCCAACAGAGTAGCCTTACTATTGCATAGAATCACATAATACTGACGCCAATTGCAGCGTCTTTTCACTATCCAATAATCGTTTGTGGTCTTCACCTGCAGCTCCTCGGTGGCGGCAAAAGTGTTCAAATTCTCTATGGGATTGGCCAGATCTGCTATGATGCTCATCACATTGCGTGGTAGATGCTGAGCATGTCGATAAATATTGGTGTGATGCTGCAGACTCTGTTCATTGATGAACAAAAACTTGGGTGAGGCTGCCGCATCGTTGACAGAGTCCTGATTGGTAGCTGTTTGAGTCACATTTTCTTTAGAAATATCCAGGGCTATGTCACGGGCCAAACAGTTGAGCTGAGGAGCCATATACGAGTGGAGTTCCTCAAAGAGTTGAGGCTGGGGCAGTTCTAAAATAAAAGTGTAAATGGTTAAGTTTATAAAAAACATTCAAGACAATGATTTACCTTCAAAAAATAAACACAGCGTAACATTCTGAGCCCTATAGCTGACCAAATAATGTGGACCAAAAGTCAAATAAACTCTTACAGCTGTAGGCGTAGACTCTCCACCCACAAATCCAGCTTCATTTGGTTTAGCGTCTCCTTTTTTAATTACATTCTTTACCATATAAGCATGCAGACTATACAAATCTCCAGCGCTTAGCTTGCCACCACACAAAACCTGTTCATTGTACAGCATAATGCACTCTTTAATCACCGGAAAGGTGGCACACAACATGCTAAAGTTATGCGAACGCAGAAAAAGCGTCTTATCCAGCGCCAAATACTGTATACCATTACGTAGTGGCTCGCTTTCCGCTGCCAACTTGTCCGCCAGTTTGCCATATTGAAAGCTATAGATGTGATAACACTGCCTTAGTACAGCCCTATACAGACGATCGGAGACTTCGCCTCCCCTATAGTCAGCCACCTCGACGCCATCCTTTAGACGATATTCCTTGGGCACATTGAGCACCATTACTAGCCAATAACCCGGCTCAGGCTGATAGAACAGCTGTGTGGTCTTCTGGGTGTGCAAAGCCTGGCAGTCATCCTCGCTGGTGAAAGTGCTGCAAGTTGCAAAGAGTAATTACACTTGTATGCATGTGTGAGGGATATCAGGCATACCCAGTAAAGGCAATTATGGCTTCACTTAGACCCACATCCTTGATTTTGGTGTTTAATTCAATGTCATTGGGATGATAATATAAGATTTTCTTATGCTCCTGTAGTGTTTAGAGACTAGGTAAGGAAAGATTTTTTTACTGGGGGGCGTTACCATTCCACTTACCTCGCCCTCTTTATGACCCAGGCTGGAATTAAATATATAAAAACTACGCAGCGTTATCTCTAAACGTTGCAATAGGTTCGTCATGTTTACTTCTTCTAATCGAAGCTGGTCTCACTAATCCGACCATCAATACCGATATATATCGATTTAACTCTGCACACTGGGATATAGACTGATAGAAATTCGAAAAATTAAGTTAGTCATCCAGGTGCATTAAGATTAAGTGGCTTAAACTGTGACCGCACAGTTTTTAAAGTCCATGAACGTTGTTTTGCAGTTAAGGAAGAACGTTCATGGCGATCATCAAATAGTCATAAGTCTGTGAATAGTCCAAAAACCCGCGATATTTGAAAAATTATGAAAGGAGTATTTATGAAAGCGCTTTCACACAGTGGCGGATCTAGAAATTGGCTAAGGGGGGTGCTAAGGGCACTCAAGATCACAAGAGTACAAAGGCTCTGTCAGAATGAGAAGGGCGAATTGCCACACTACGACCCCAAATCCAGATTTCACAAACGGCTTCCTTAATCTCAGACTGTATACATAACATTTTCACTAGTTCATTGGTCTTTTTTGATTATAACTTGAGAACCGATCATTCGATCTGTATCATTGCTTCGACAAATCGACACATACAGGGCTGTTCTAGAAATCTCTAGAGATTTTCGTATAAACGATTGCACTTCAAACTAAACTGGGACTACTTTGCTAAGCCCGATAATGCCTATTTGTATCGTATTCGTATTTAATTTGTATTTAAATGGACCCGGCTGTTTTTTCGGCCAATATAAATGCCTTGAGCGAAACCGCGATTTGTTTCGGTTTTATTCCCTAGTTTGGAGGGTAAAATTAGAAAAAGAAAAAGCGCCGCAGGCAATTTTTTTTAAATCGCACGTGAAAAAGAATTTATAAGTGAGTATCCACAAACTGCTCAAACAATAAATATTGAAAAACTTTGCAGGATGTGTAGGCATATTTTTAAAATTTTACTTTCAAGTATAACAATAATTTCAAACCACGTACACGTCACTTAACACATATTTGTACATTAGTACAAGTTTTGTGGTTAAGTTGTAATTTTTTTACATTTGACGAAAAGAATTCACATATTTTTAGTACAAAACCTACAAATTTCAAAATTCATTAAAAGGAACCACATGGATGACCGCCTCGACTTTGCTGTATTATAATTCTTTACAGTTCGCGGCGCATCGAAAAAATATTTTTTTTTAAATTTTTTTTTTCAAAAGGGTAGTAAAATAAATATTTACTTATTTCTTTTAAGATGCTTCTTTCTCAGTATAGTATTTTGCATATAAATAATTATCATGGAAGGTTAAAAAGCGTCATAGCCTCCGTGCGTAAGCTGTTGCGTTTTTTTGACGACCCTATAAATGAGGAATTTTCAACTCAAGTGACAATTCGTCTGCAACTTTCTTGATTTGTTTCAAAACATACATCGAAAGATGATTAATTGAATTGATAATATAAAAAAAAAAAAAAAAATTATAAAATCAGATAAAATAAAAAAAAATACATCCACCTACGGAAAATCAAAAACACACACCAAATAATAAATATAAAAAAAAACAAAAATAAAAAATACCAACAATATTTTTTAACTCAGCGAGTTTGTACACTCATTCATGTTTTTCGTCCAAAGACAATCGTTCTCATCAATCGACAACTCTTCGCTTAGTGACGCAAGGTGAAGAGAAGATAGGAATCGATTAGAATGAAGCTCCTCACAAACTGTTGCCACGTATAGAATAGCGGGTAATCAAAATTAGTTTAAATATTGCACCGCATTTTCAACGATCGGTCGTAATATTTCAACCCATATTCCAACGTTCTTCGTTTGTAGATACTTTAAAAAAAAAAAATTTTTTTTTTGGGGGTTGGGTTTTCTGCCCCCCCTTTTTTAAAAAAAAAGATTATTTTAAAATTAAAATTTTAAACAATATTAAAAAAAAAAAAAAAAAATTTTTAAAAAATTTTAATAAAAAAGGGGTTTTTATAGTTACCATTTGAAAAATAGGACCTAAAATTACACTATGTCACAAAATTTCAAAAGTTTTGTATCCGGTACTTTTAGCAATTGATTCTAATGTAAAATTTCACGCTGAATTCAAATCTGCTCTCAGATATGACAAAGGTAGTACGGTTTTTGAGATATCGCTAAAATTACAAATTTTAGTGTTTTGAAAAAAGATAGGTCTACTAAAATGCCATTTTCTCTGGTTTTTGTCCACCGATATGTATAAACTGGAACAAAAATTAAAGATAATAAAATTATTTCTTAAAAAAACGACAGTTGTTTAAAATCCAATCATAAATGACGAAGTAATGGCACTTCAAAGTTGGATTTTTGAAAAATTTTTGATATTTTTTAAATTTTTTTCTGCCTTTCATTAAGTTTTTTTTTCAATCTTACCATAAAAATTGCTCAGGTCTCAGATATTGACAGGATTGGGTAATCTCTTACGAACATTTTTTGCCCTTGGTCATCCAAATCGGATGAAAAATAAACGCTACATTCACAATTAAGTAAACATACCTCTTCTTGAGAGTATTATTAATTGTTGTTTTGCATGCTTTCCGACCCGTAACTCTGCGCTTTTTGTTTAATAAGTCACATAGGAGTATCTAAAAAAAAAACAAAGTCACATCAGAAAGGAATTTAAGATACTGTTATTTAAAAAATTTCTCTCTGACATTGATATGTAACTAAAATATCGAGTTTTTGTTAGTTTTTTCAGTATAAAAATCACATCTTAGCAAGCCAAATAAGAATAAACGTTGAGCATTAGGAGTTTTTATTGCAGTTCAATGTTGGATAAAAGTACTCAAATGATGTAGACCGCTTTTGTTTTTTGTGCAGACTGTGTGTTTCTCGCAACAAGAACCAGCAATGGTCTCCCATCATTGCCGGATCCCACTTGCCTTGGTAGCGAAACTCCATCTGCTGGATTTGCTGATGGAAGCGTTCGCCATGCTCGTCGCTTTCGTCGCCTAGGTTGACCGGGAAAAAATCCAAATGGGAGTGCAAAAAGTGAATTTTTAAGGACATTTTTACACCTTTAAAAAATTAAAAGAAATAAAATTGGTAAATATAAAAACTCGATGAAAAACAGACTGAGATTATACCAACTTTTTTTGTAGTTTTCCAATAAATCATCAACAATTTCTTTGTAATCCTCTCTTATTTTGTTTCCGAGAAAACTAGACACCACTGCGCAAAATGCTTCCCATGCTTTTGCCTCGTCTGCTGATAATGCCGAGTAAAATTCTATGTCGCTCATTAGCTTTTTTAATTGCGGACCCACAAATACGCCTTCTTTGATTTTGGCGTCAGAAAATTGTGGGAATCGTCGTTTTAAAAATTCAAATTCCGCAAAATTTTCATTTTTATGGAGAGCTTTAACGAAGTTCTTGAAGAGACCAAGCTTAATATGCAACGGAGGGATAATAATTTTGTCCTTTTGAACTAGGGGCGGAAATTTTACGTTATCTTTTCCGACTACAAAATTGGCCCTTCCATCCCAGTCCTTACGCAAGTAATGTTCACTGCGATCTCGGCTGTCCCATCTGCCCTCCTTGTTGCAAGCCTGTTACCATTGCTACGACTTTCAGATGCAAAACTTTTGCAATTAAAAAAAATAAAATTTGGGTTATTCACCAATTGCTGCAAATGCGGAAGTATTTTTATCTGATTTCGATGACCAAGGGCAAAAAATGTTCGTAAGAGATTACCCAATCCTGTCAATATCTGTGACCTGAGCAATTTTTATGGTAAAATTTAAAAAAACTTAATGAAAGGCAGCAAAAAATAAAAATTATAAAACATTTTTCAAAAATCCAACTTTAAAGTGCTATTTCTTCGTCATTTATGATTGGATTTTAAACAACTGTCGTTTTTTTAAAAATAATTTTATTATCTTTAATTTTTGTTCCAGTTTATACATATCGGTGGACTAAAACCATAGAAAATGGCATTTTAGTAGACCTACCTTTTTCAAAACACTATAATTGAAATTTAGCGATATTTCAAAAACCGTTCTACTTTTGGCATATCTGCAGCATATAGCAGATTTGAATTCAGCGTGAAATTTTACATAAGGATCAACTATTTAGAAGCCGGGATCAAAAAATTGTTGCATAGTGTTATTGAATATTGGATATGTGGTAATTGAAGACAATGTAGACAAATAACCGCATAATTTTCCAAATTTTTTTTTGAGTATTTACGAAAGAATAAAGAGTCCAAAATATTGCAAATTAAGAAAATGGCATTGTGAACAGGTTAAAAGGTGTAGATTAAATAATAAAACCACAAAAACAAGTGCAATTCGCAGAAAATTCCTAAAATTATTACAAATATTTGATAAACTGAGGGTAAATATTTGTGGTGTAGACCAAACTGCCCCAAAAATATTGAAATTTGCAAAATCGTATGAGTTCAGATTACACTAGTTTACAGCATTTCCGATCCCGACCATTTGTCACTCTTTTTTATGTAAATCTCTTTATTGAGTCCAAAAATGCAGTCCAAATATTTTTTAGTGGGGCCGTTTTCGAGAAATCGCGGAGAAGCTAGTTTTTTTTATTGATATCTTCAGTATCGCTTCATTCATTATGAAAAGGTAATGATTTCTTGCAAGGGCGTAGCCAGGGGGGCAAAATGAATCAAACTTAACAGAATTGTGTGGTTAAATATAATACTGATCAGTAACGAGTTTGGGAGCGATAGAATTGAAAACAAACGAGAAAGGCAAAGCTAACTTCGTCTGTACTGAAGTTTTGATACACTTGAAATAGCTTGTCTCAACGGTTAGAGATTTCGACCAAACTTCGCAGATCAGCTTAAAAACATTACATATTACCCATGACCTTGTTTGAGAGCAGTAATATTGAGAACAAAACAGTTTTTCTTACTAAAAACCATTTTCCGAACGAACATTTGTATGGCAGCTACAAGAAGTAGTCATCCGATCCGGTCGGTTCCGACATATTAGCAGCGTGCAGTAAAAAGAAGACTCTGTGCAAAGTTTTAGCTCGATAGCTCCAAAACTGAGGGACTAGTTCGCGTAGAAACAGACAGACGGACAGACGGACGGACGGACAGACGGACGGACAAGCTTAATCGACTCAGCTTGTCATGCTGATCAAGAATATATATACTTTATGTGGTCGGAGATGAGAGTATGTATATGTTATAGTAATCCGACGAAGATCAAACTTGACAGAATTGTGTGGTAGTATATAATATTGATCAGTAACAAGATTAAGAGCGATAGCATTGAAGACTAAAAAGTTTTTCATACTAAAACTTTTTTCAAACCTATATTTTTAGTTGTCCGATTTTGATAAATTTTGGTGAAATTATGTGAAATCATAGAAAACTTAAAAATACGGGGGTTGGGAGCGATAGCATTGAAAGCAAAAAAGTTTTTCTCGTTAAAACTACTTTTCAAACGATCGTTCCTATGGCAGCTATATGCTATAGTTATCAGATCCGGCCGGTTCCGACAAATGTGCAGCGTATTTGTATTAAAAGAATCGTGCAAAGTTTGGTTAAGATAGCTTTTAAACTGACGGAGGAGATAGAGCATAGAAACATACGGACAATTTCAAAATACCCTCTCCAAGGGTATAAAAATACAACGCCACATAATTCATAACAATCCGTCCGAAAAAAATATAGAAGTTATTGGCATTTAAGTAAAAAATGGAAGGTTTTTAAGTTCATGCAATTTGACTTGGTTTAAGTGTTTTATTGTTCGTCGTAGGAGGCATAATTAACATTTAAACTATTCTATTTAAGGGGTACTAAGACCTGCCAAACTTATTTTGTACCTGGTTAAAGCTAAGGTCCCACAGGCAAATAATTTGCCCAAATTTTGATGCAAAATTGACTAAATATTCCAACTTAGGAAACTTTTCGGCTATTTTTGATCAAATTGCTTACTTTTGGAACCATAGTTTTAGTTTTAAGTTGTGCAAAATCTGTAATCATGGCTATTTAGAGACATTTTTATGAAAATTTGTTTAAATTATTTGCCGGGCCTGGGGACCTGAGCTACTGTTGTTTGGTGTTTTTTGGATGTAGATTTTTAACTAGATAAATGAGTAACTCTAGCTGGAAGGAATTATGTTCGTCACCACAAATATTTTCCTCGACATATATGGTCAGCCAATTATATAGATAATTTCTTTGGGCGTTACCTTCGGCCGCTACTTTTGATGCTCTATTTATTGTTATTATATTTGTTTTTAACTGATTTTATTTATGAACAGGATGATCAGGGTAACTTGAGAAAAATAGAAGTAAAATTAAATATCATTTAGGTCCACATTATAAAATAGTGGTTCTAATAAACTAAAAAAAAAATCCTTTTTGGAGGCTTTTTATACCCTTGAGAGGGTATATTAAAATTGTCTGGATGTTTGTAACGCACAGAAGGAAGCATCTCCGACCACATAAAGTATATATATTCTTGATCAGCATGACGAGCTGAGTTGATATAGCCATGTCCGTCTGTCCGTCCGTCCGTCCGTCCGTCCGTCCGTCTGTCCGTCTGTTTCTATGCCATCTCCTCCGTCAGTTTTAAAGCTATCTTAACCAAACTTTGCACAAAGTCATTTGGTACAAATACGCTGCACATTTGTCGGAACCGGCCGGATCGGATAACTACAGCATATAGCTGCCATAGAACGATCGGTTGAAAAAGTAGTTCTAGTGAGAAAAACTTTTTTGTTTTCAATGCTATCGCTCCCAAACCTCGTATTTATGAGTTCTTTTATGCTTTCACATAATTTCACAAGTCTCATGCGAATCGGGCAACCATATAGTATAGCTGCCATACAAAAGATAGATTCGAAAAAAGTTTTAGTATGAAAACCTGTTTGTTTTCAATGCTATCGCTCCCAAACTCGTTACTGATCAATATGATATGCTAACACATAATTCTGTCAAGTCAAGTCGGATCTAAGCATATGCTGACAAGGAATGATCGGTCGATAGTTTGAGGGGAGAAAACTTTTTTGTTTTCAATGGTAGCGTCTTTGTACGTTTCAGTTATAAATATTATCTGTCTCAACACAATTTTAGAGAGTTTGATCAAAATCGGATGAATATATCGTATAGGCTGGCATATAAAAATTTTTTTCAAAAATTTAACTAAAAAATTTTTTTTTTTTTATTTATTTTTTCTAATAAAAATATTAATTAACTTTTTTTTATGGGGAATACATTTAAATTCTGCTCCATATTATAAATTCCTTCCTTCCCTCCTCTCCTAACTCCTCTCTCCCCTCTCTTATTTCTTTATTTTTCTCCTTTAAATTTGGGTTTTTATACCCTTGCAAAGGGTATTATAATTTTGCCCAGAAGTTTGCAACGCATAGAAATATTCATTTCCGACCCTATAAACTATATATATTCTTGATCAGGACGACGAGCTGAGTCGATTGAGCTTTGTCCGTCCGTCTGTCTGTCCGTCTGTCCGTCTGTCTGTCTGTTTCTACGCGAACTAGTCTCTCAGTTTTAAAGCTATCGAGCTGAAACTTTGCACAGAGTCTTCTTTTTACTGCACACTGCTAATATGTCGGAACCGACCGGATCGGATGACTATATCTTATAGCCGCCATAGGAACTATCGGTCGAAAAGTGGGTCTTTGTGAGAAAACTTTTTTGTTTTTAATGTTAACGGCTCCCACTTCAGCAATTATTAATTCTATACGCTTTCACATAGATTAGGAAGTTTTTGTCCAAATCGGATGACTATATCTTATAGCTGCCATAGGAACTATCGGTTGAAAAGTGGGATCTAGTGAGAAAAACTTTTTTGTTTTTAATGTTAACGGCTCCCACTTCAGCAATTATTAATTCTATACGCTTTCACATAGATTAGGAAGTTTTTGTCCAAATCGGATGACTATATCTTATAGCCGCCATAGGAACTATCGGTTGAAAAGTGGAAAAATGTCTTTAATGTTAACGGCTCCCACTTCAGCAATTATTAATTCTATACGCTTTCACATAGATTAGGAAGTTTTTGTCCAAATCGGATGACTATATCTTATAGCTGCCATAGGAACTATCGGTTGAAAAGTGGGTCTTTGTGAGAAAAACTTTTTCGTTTTTAATGTTAACGGCTCCCACTTCAGCAATTATTAATTCTATACGCATTCACATAGATTAGAAGTTTTTGTCCAAATCGGATGACTATATCTTATAGCTGTCATAGGAACTATCGGTCGAAAAGTGGGTTTTTATGAGAAAAATTTTTTGGTTTTTAATCTTAACGTGTCTCACTTCAGCAATTATTAATATTATGCGCTTTTACAAAGATTTTGAAAGTTTTGGTCAAAATCGGATGACTATATCTTATAGCTGTCATAGGAACTAGCGGTCGAAAAGTGGGTTTTATTTAGAAAAATTGTTTGTTTTAATGCTGGCGTTCTTAAACTTTGATGTATTAAAACATTTGCAAGGGTATAAAAACTTCGGCACAGACGAAGTTAGCTTGGCCTTCTCGTTTTATCTCGGGAACCAGAGTAGCTGGAGACATGAAATAAATTGCTAGTGATAGATAATAGATAGATCACCAACTTTGCTTAGATATTTGTTGTCCAGATTGTGATGTAAAAGTTTATATTTTGAGCAATTGATCCATGAACGGCTTCGACAACCCACCCTAATATTGGAAATTTTTCGAGACTCATTTGGTTCTTCGGTGTCCAGTTGAGCTTTGAGTCGGATGAAGCAAATGTTGTGATAAACGAAAATAGTGAAGATGACAAGTAAGTAAAATAAGCGAATATTTATTTTTGAATTTTTTTTTAAGAAGCGTATCTTGGACTTTTTTAAACTTTGAGGTAATTGGCTTTAAGGTTAGAGGAATTTCCAGGAAAAGTTTAAGGTAAAAGCAAAACTATCAGATTATATTGGTCTTTTAATTATAGCAAAATCATATTTTTTAATTTTTCTTTGTGAAGCGTATTTTTGATTTTTTTCAAACTTTCAGGTAATTTGCTTTAAAGTTGGAGGAAATCCAAAAAAAGTTTTAAGGTGGCGGGTCAACGCGAACTAGCAAAGCCACCAGATTATATTTTTAATTGTAGCAAAAATGTTTTATATTCACAGCAATTTATTTAAGTCTCAGCTACTCTGGTTCCCGAGATATTTCGTTTAAAAAAGGCTTCAAAAAAGGATTTTTGACAATATCTTAGGGCATGGCATCAAAATGACCCACATTGGACAATTTCTATTTGAAATATCTAGCAACAATAGAAACCAGATTAGGACCCTTTTATCGGGCTAGACCCTTTGAAAGAACTACAATTTTTAACCATTTTTTTGCAGCTGGTATAAGCCTTCGATGGAATAGTATTTAAAATCTTGAAAAATTCTATCGAGTGGTTTTCCACTAATTCCATTTTCTAAGTTAGACTACAATGGGCGGGGTACTAAGCGCTTGTCTATTGGAGGCGGGAATTTGGTATAACAAATGTGATGACACCCTTTAGCGTTGGTGAATTTTCCAAAATTTTAGCTCTCGTCTTTTTTTAACCAGCATCAGATGTAGCTGTGCGTGGCTACTATAAATGTGCCCATTGAACGCGAACCTTACAAGAGACTAGAAAAACTGGGTATGAGGTGTTACATAGGTCATTCAATCAATACAGCATTTTTAGGGAAATATCCAAGCTATATACATTGTTGTCGAAATTGTTAACGGAGTCGCAAATATGTAAGCGTTACTCCATTTATTTGGATCATTTTTGCATTCAATTTGACGCCTTGCAGTCATTTTTCAACCTAAGTCAATCCCAAAAAAAACTAGTCATAGTACCCTCCGATCGTATAAACTTTGAAAATAAAATCAGAGCACCAAAAAAACTTTCGAACTATATCCCATTTATTTTTTTTTTTTTTAATTTTAGCCTCATCCCGCTCAAACGGAATATTAAAGCCATAAATTCGCTCAGCACCCTCAATAACCCCCCCGAGCACAGCTTTTGACACTTCTAAGGCCAATAACGACATTAAGAATATCTGACAGTCACCTTTCATTCTGTCCCATATTTGAAATCTGATCCAGTACTCACCCATCCCTCCACATCCTCCAACAATTTACAATTACTTTACATTTTAATTTAAACAATTTTGTAATTTATTCAACGGAATATTTGGAATTTTAAACAAAGCAAAATGGAATTTGCAAATATTGTTCTATTGTCACCCCTGAAAAGGGGGTAGGATTCCTACCGTAATTTGGATTTCTCAATTTGTTTTCGGTCTTGTCAGCTGAAATTATGAAATATTGCTGGTGGCGTATCTTGAATGTTTGAATAATTCTTGAGTGGAATAAATTTTGTGTGTATCTTGGCATAATTTATATTTGGAATTTTTTTTACAAATTAAGATTGGTTGCCACCACGCAAGCGGAGCACCAAGTGCAAAGTGGACTCCTTCTGAATGTTGTAATCCGACAGAGTGCGTCCATCCTCCAACTGCTTGCCAGCGAAAATGAGACGCTGCTGGTCTGGGGGGATGCCCTCCTTGTCTTGGATCTTGGCCTTCACATTCTCAATGGTGTCCGAGGGTTCCACTTCCAAGGTGATTGTCTTGCCGGTCAGCGTCTTCACGAATATCTGCATACCACCACGGAGACGGAGAACCAAATGCAGAGTGGATTCCTTCTGAATGTTGTAGTCCGACAGGGTGCGTCCATCCTCCAACTGCTTGCCGGCAAATATCAGACGCTGCTGGTCTGGGGGGATTCCCTCCTTGTCTTGGATCTTGGCCTTCACATTCTCAATGGTGTCCGAGGGCTCCACTTCCAGGGTGATGGTTTTGCCTGTCAGGGTCTTCACGAAGATCTGCATACCACCTCGCAGACGGAGCACCAAATGCAAAGTGGACTCCTTCTGAATGTTGTAGTCAGACAGAGTGCGTCCATCCTCCAGCTGCTTGCCAGCGAAAATGAGACGCTGTTGGTCTGGGGGGATGCCCTCCTTGTCTTGGATCTTGGCCTTCACGTTCTCAATGGTGTCCGAGGGTTCCACTTCCAGGGTGATGGTTTTGCCTGTCAGAGTCTTCACGAAGATCTGCATACCACCGCGCAGACGGAGCACCAAATGCAAAGTGGACTCCTTCTGAATGTTGTAGTCGGACAGAGTGCGTCCATCCTCCAGCTGCTTGCCGGCAAAGATCAAACGTTGCTGGTCTGGGGGGATGCCCTCCTTGTCTTGGATCTTGGCCTTCACATTCTCATTGGTATCGGAAGCTTCCACCTCAAGAGTGATGGTTTTTCCAGTCAAGGTTTTCACAAAGACCTGCATGTTGGATTATTCTGTAAAAAGAATTGGAAAGTTAGTTTATTTTTTTTTTAGTAGTTATAAGATGTGAAAAATTACACAACTACTGAAATTTCCGGGACGAGGGATAAGAACAATTTGAAATGTAAAGTGAGTGACTTTTCAAGGGTTAGTAAATAGCTTAACTTAACAGCTCACACTGTTCGTCACAGCCTGCTTTTTGTTATGTTTTAAATTAGAATTGATTGTCAAGTTCATAGAATTTCATGTGGAAATGCAGGGCTAGTAGACTATCAAGTCTCATGTGTCGATCATGTGCTAATCATCCTGGCAAACATTTTGTCGTTTTTTTACCACTCTGTCAAAAAGTGAGAGTTTGGCGATAGTTTGAGAAGAGTTTGCATGATACTTTGGGATTTACACAAACAAAAAACATAAGGTGTCGCCATTTTTAACATGCAAGGGATAAATTAGGAATTAGCTATTTTCGCCCCATCAGATTAGCTACTTTTGTTTGTCCATTTTGTAGCTATTTTGGAAGGACAATTATTGTGATAAATCAGGTTAGAATTGTAAATAGCTCAGCAGTATTTAGCAATTTTGAACGTTTAAAAAAACACTTTACTTATACCATCAGCATGAAATTTTTACTTTTTTCTAGATCTTAAATTATTCAGACCTGTTCTGTGACCGGAATTGGTTAAATAACCGAATTTAAAGACACGACCTAAAGCAAAGTTCATTTGACAAATTTTTATGAAAAATTGGATAGATTTGCCAAATTAGCGAACTTCTCGGTAATATTTAATCAAATTATTAGTGAATGAAACCCTCATTTCTGTTTTAAGTCCCATAAAATCAGCTATCATGGCTTTTTAGTGAATATTAATACATATTTTTACCCCTGTGTGAAATTTGCAAGTTAAAAGTCGGAAGAAAAAAATATATCAGTTCCGAATCCTCCCTCATAGACTTGAAAATGGGAGCAAGGATTAAGAAAGTTGTTAAAAATTCACCATCCAAAAAAATCGCGATGCTTGAAGGAACATACTAAAGTTAAAAGACGAATTTGTACTTCTGTAGTTAAAAACTTCACAGAATGGGGCCTTTGTCCAGTTACACTTCTTATAGATCATCCCTGCAAACAGTTGAGCGATCGTTTAATAGCCAAATCGGTAAAAAAGAGTCTTCCGAGATTCATGGGGAAGATTATCGGAAGATTGACTCTTCTAGGAATTAATCCCGGAACTCCCAGAAGATTGTTTAGTAGCCTACCGTGGAAAAATCTTCTGAAGTCGCGGAAAGGGTTGAGAAAAAGTATATTGAATCTTCGAAGCCTTCGATTGGCGACAAAATGCGATTTGTCGACAACATGGGACTGAAGGATTAACAGTCTAACTTTTTTACAGACAAGCATCAAAATTTGCAACAACAAATTATGTGAGTTCAAGACTTTCTTAAAAATGGGTTCGTTTCGGTAGTTTTGTAAAATAAACCATTCAGGCCGATTTCTCATCTTCTACATAGAGCTATATGTGACATAAACTTACAAATACCAAGAGTAAATTGAGCGTTTATCTGACACAAAGCAGATATCTGGAAGAACCGAAATCGGCCCCTAATCAATTCTACATCAGCGATGGCCCTTGGTTCCTTCCCGGGGGCGAAAATATTTCGCTATTCACACGTACTTGACCCGAAGGCTTGCCGAAGCTGAGACCAAAAGAGCAGAAAGGCGTCATTCGCTCGACAAAGTATTAGGTTGAAGCAAATTCACGGAGCTTTATTATCACACACTAATACACTCTCACTTTTTGGCCTCGCTCTCGCTGGCCATCGCTGCTCTACATGCAACACTTCCAATAGAGTCTATGACCTGTTTCTCTCTCTCTGACTTTGCGTGCAGTGTTTTCAGAGTGCCGCGAGAAGAAAAACAGGTTGTCGAAAGTCACTCCCAGAATTTTTGGGTATTTATTAGTGGGAATCTGTCCTCCATCCACAGTGACTTCGAGTTGCGTATTTACGATCTTGGTCAGGTCGTGAATAAGGTAGAGCTGGATTTTCCGGGTGAGAGTGTCGGTTTCGACTAGCCAGGAATGCAGGGCTGTAGGGAGGTAGGAGTTAAGACTCTCAACTACCTTATTGTAGTCCCTATCCGATCAGAGGATGGTGCAGTCATCCGCATAGCTGACTAGCTTGAGTTCCGGTGGAGGTGGTGGCATGCCAGCTACATAAAAGTTGAAGAGGAGTGGAGAGAGTACTCCACCTTGGGGGACTCCCTGCTTCAGCTTTCTGTATTTGGACTTCTTTTCCCGGAACTCCACAAAGGCTTGTCGACCTGTCATATAGTTTGCTAACCAGCGTTTTAAGGTGTTCGGTAGCGCTGTGCCTTCGATGTCTTTGAGTAGGATAGAATGGCTCACAGTATCGAAGGCTTTTGACAGGTCGAGTGCGACAAGTACAGTGCGCTTGTGTGGGCTGGGGGAGTTGAGCCCTTCTGCGATGGTGGTGGCAATTTCGCAGAGCGCTGTACTTGTGCTGCGGCCTTTCCTGAAGCCGTGTTGGTGGCTCGCTAGTGGAAGGTGCTCTTGCAAGATGGGTAGTATTAGGGCTTCAAGAATCTTGATCGCTGGGGCAAGCAGGGTAATGGGCCTGTAGGAGGTACCTAGTTCAGCTGGTTTTCCCGGTTTGGGAACTGGCAGGATTTTGCCTGTTTTCCATATGTCCGGGATAATCAGGCTGGACATGCATAGGTTGAAGAGCTTTGTGAGGTACTCCACTCCATTTTTGCCGAGATTCTTAAGCATGACTGTTGCAATGCCATCTGGTCCAACAGCCTTGGAGTTTTTGGCAAGTTGGATTGCGCTTGCCACCTCCTCTGCTGTGAAGTCGGGCGGGTTGGATTCTCGAGGGAGTCTACGGATCCGGCGGAGGACGGCTCTGTGGGGTTTGCTCACATCCTTTGGATGTTCCACAAACTGCCTGTTGAATCCTGTGGCGCAGGTCGCCGGGGTGATTTTGGGCACGCCATTGAAGGCAATAGCAGCAAGATCTTGCCGCTTGGGGGGAGATGTAAGGCTCCTTATTGTCTTCCAGAGCTTGGCGGTGCCCATTTCGCACTCTTCAAGGTGAGCTAGCCATTTTTCTCTCCGATGCTCGTCTACCATTTTTGCGATGTCTCGATTTGCTTCTTCTATGCGGGGGTCGGCAGGATTTGCGGCTCTGATGTTGTCGCGCACTTGAGCCTTTTCCGAGGCTTCGGTGGGGAAACCTGGGCGGATTCTGGGAATCCTTCCTGCGGGTATGTGGCGTTTCCCTGCATAGGTGAGAATCTTGCGAAAGACAAGCTCTCCAGCTGTGACATCTGTGGGTTCTTCTTCTTGGTCGAAAAGGCTCTCTGAGTGTGTCCTGAAGGCACTCCAGTCCGCCTTGGAGAAGTTCGTGAAAGTGCGCTTCTCCGCAGACACAAAGTCTGTGTCACCATTTATGGTGATGGTGATGGGCAGGTGGTCAGAATTGAGCGCTATGTCGACATTCCACTCTGAGTTGGTAAGGAGGTTGGAGCTGATAATGGAGATGTCGGGCGAGCTGCTGCAGTTAGCGGTGATTCTTGTGGGTTGGTCCAGATTTATGCTGTCGAAGTTGGAGTTTTCCACCTGTTCGGCTATGCTGATCCCCCTAGGATCGTTACGGAGTAGGGAGAACCAGCTCTCATGATGAGCATTTAGATCACCAATGAGGATTCGGTTTTCACCAGCGAGCAGGTGGGCAAGGTTTACTTGATAGCCTGGGTGGCATGCTGCGACGGGGGGAATGTATACATTTATGATATCCAAGGACGTGCCACCGGTTTGCAGTGCAATTCCTTGGATTTCCATGTGCTCATCAGGAGCTGGATCCAGCTGCAGGTGTCGGTAGTTAACAGACTGGTGGATGACAAAGGCCAATCCACCTCCTGCATTTCGCTGTCTGTCCTGTCTGATGATGTTATATTCCCCTGATGCAGACAGGCCGGAGTTGTCTGCTCAGCATGGAAAAAAAAGGGGGAGAAGAAAGGAAAAGAGGGGAATGCGTACATACCTTGTTCCACGTTTCCGAGGGGAGGCAATCCTTGGCCAGGGTGTTGATGCCTGGGTCGGCTCCGGAGCGTAGATCCGATTGCCTTGAGAGCCGCTTTTGGAAGTGTCGTAGAAGGTGCTCACTTTCTCCCAACAGTCACTCAAGCCAAGTTCGGAGCGCTCCAATTTATGTGTCTGAAAAGGACCCGAGCTCAAGAGCGTTTTGGAGTAAACACATACAGGCCTGTTCCCGATTTCGATTTCGATCAAATCATGTGGAATCGGAATTGATAGCAGTTCCCGTTTCCGAAAAACGACCAAATTATTCGGTTTTAAAAGACAATTTTCATGTAAACGGTTATATTTTGTATCTATCCAATATTTTTATATTAATAAGTCATATTTTGAGAAGATTTTTAAAGTAACCATAAAAATATTGGGCATTCAATTTGATTTAAAATTAATTATTTTAAAGTTGTACGCCAGAAATTGCATATAGACGAAAGCAAAACGATCGAAATGAAACCGTGCTGTTCGCATTTTTGAATTGTATGATCAAAAATGAACCATATAAATGGAGGAACGTTTGTGGGCATTAAATATTTTCGACTCCGCAAACATTTTCAACGACATTTATACATATAAATTATTCGAGCGTTACCATCGACCGAAGATATATTTGCTCTATTTCTTCATGATATATTTATTGTTAATGAAGGAGTTTATCTCATCACTCTTATAACCAAGATTATCCGGGAAAATTCATTTCATGTCGTTCACACCTGTTTATAAAAAGTTTCGTCTTAACAAAATATCAAAATCCTTTTTTTGTTTATATTTTTGTGCAATTGATCCATGAACGGCTTCGACAACCCACCTTATTTTTTGTGATTTTCGAGACTCATTTGCTTCTTCGGTGTACAGTTGAGATTTGAGTCGGATGAAGCAAATGTTGTGATATAAGCGAATATTTATTTTGAATTTTTCTTTAAGAAGCGTATATTGGATTTTTTTCAAACTTTTAGGTAATTTGCTTTAAAGTTGGAGGAAATTCCAGGAAAAGTTTTAAGGTGGCGGTCCAACGCGAAATAGCAAAGCCACCAGATTATATTTTTCTTTTAATTGTAGCAAAAAAATGTTTTCAGTGTATGTCACCAATTTTCAAACTTTGATCTATTATCTATCACTAGCAATTTATTTCATGTCTCTAGCTACTCTGGTTCCCGAGATATTTCTGTTTAAAAAAAAGGCTTCCAAAAAGGATTTTTGACAATATCTTAGGGACATGGCATCAAAATGACCCAACATTGGACCAGATCAGTTTGATTTGAAATAATCTATTCAACAATAAAGGAAATTTCGAAATCCCAGACTTTAGGCAGCACCCCTTCCTTTATCGGGCTAGACCCTTTGAAAGAACTACAATTTTTATCCATTTTCTTGCAGCTGGTATGCAAGCCTTCGATGGTCGAGTATTTAAAATCTTGAAAAATTCTATCGAGTGGTTTTCCACTAATTCCATTTTCTAAGTTAGACTACAATGGGCGGGGTACTAAGCGCTTGTCTATTGGAGGCGGGAATTTGGTATAACAAATGTGATGACACCCTTTAGCGTTGGTGAATTTTCCAAAATTTTAGCTCTCGTCTTTTTATACCCGTTACTCGTAGAGTAAAAAGGGTATACTAAAGTCGTGCAAATGTATGTAACAGGCAGAAGGAATCATTTCCGACCATATAAAGTATATATATTCTTGATCAGCATCAACAGCCGAGTCGATTTAGCCTTGTCCGTCTGTCCGTCCGTCCGTCCGTCCGTCCGTCCGTCCGTCTGTCTGTATGAACACCTAGATCTCAGAGATGGTAAGAGATAGAGGTTTGACATGTATGGGGCAAATGCTTCTTTTATCTGCACGCAGATCAAGTTTGTTTCAAATTTTGGCCACGCCCCCTCCCGCCCCCGCAATTTGGAAATTTGTTATATCTCCTACAGTTTTAAAGATAGAGGATTCGTACCTTCTAGAGACAGTTAGTAATTAGCAAAATGAATCGATTTGCCGAAAGAATGATAAAGATCGGATGAACGGTTCTCAAGTTATGAGCAAAAAAGTGAACCAAGCCCTCCCCGCTACCACCCAAAAAAATGTTGCATACTTTTTGGATGGTCAAACTAAGGTACGCGGGAACACTGTTAAACATGTTTTTTCATGAGTAACGGGTATATCGAAGTCGGTTAGAGCCGACTTTAACTTACGCTCTCGTTTTAACTAGCATCAGATGTAGCTGTGCGTGGCTACTATAAATGTGCCCATTGAACGCGAACCTTACAAGAGACTAGAAAAACTGGGTATGAGGTGTTACATAGGTCATTCAATCAATACAGCATTTTTAGGGAAATATCCAAGCTATATACATTGTTGTCGAAATTGTTAACGGAGTCGCAAATATGTAAGCGTTACTCCATTTATTTGGATCATTTTTGCATTCAATTTGACGCCTTGCACTCATTTTTCAACCTAAGTCAATCCCAAAAAAACTAGTCATAGTACCCTCCGATCGTATAAACTTTGAAAATAAAATCAGAGCACCAAAAAAACTTTCGAACTATATCCCATTTATTTTTTTTTTTTTAATTTTACCCTCCTCCCGCTCAAACGGAATATTAAAGCCATAAATTCGCTCAGCACCCTCAATAACCCCCCGAGTATAGCTTTTGACACTGCTAAGGCAAAAAACAACGTTAAGAATATCTCTGACGGTCAGCTTTTCATTCTGTCCCATATTGAACCAGTACTCACCCATCCCTCCTATCCTCCAACAATGTACAATTACTCCACATTTTAATTTAAACAATTTTTGTAATTTATTCAACGGAATATTTGGAATTTTAAACAAAGCTAAAGTGGAATTTGCAAATATTGTTCTATTGTCACCCCTGAAAGGGGGGTAGGATTCCTCTACCAACTCGTAATTTTGGATTTCTCAATTTGTTTTCGGTCTTGTCAGCTGAAATTATGAATTATTGCAGGTGACGTATCTTGAATGTTTGAATAATTCTTGAGTGGAATAAATTTTGTGTGTATCTTGGCATAAGTCTTCTGTTGGCGCGTGTGCACAGATAAGACTAATATTAAAATATTTTGCCTTAAGTCTAAGCGCGGCAAGCCGCTCGTCAACTGGTGTAAAGCTGATGACTGAGTGGCGTAGTCTATCACTCGTGCTTGGAAACATGCCCGCTGTAGTATATCTCCCAGGGAGGTGGTTTTTTTTTCTCTTTTGGTAGCGCTATTATCTTGTTCCCATATCCAATCCATCGCATTTCTTGGAGTGCAGTAACGTACGATGAGTATTCCTTGAGGACTTTCACCAAGTCGATATCATCACCCTCTCCGTTGAGGGTGCGGACATTCCAGGTGCATATCCTCAAATCGTGGTCCTTAAAACGTTTGCGTGGGTCGTCGTCAGAGGGGGTCCGTATCCGAGGCATTGTAGTCGCAGTTTTCATTGGTGGAGAATTTTTACGGTGGTGGGTACCAAACCCGACGCACTAACCCTATATATTATACCCTGTAGGGAAGGGCGACCGTGATTAAAATAAAAAAAAAAAAAATAAAAACTAACAGCTGCGCCAGCAACAACAACAATAAAAATTAAAAAAAAAGAAAAAAAAAAAAAAAAAAAAGAGGGAAAAAAAAAAAAAACAGAAAAAAAAAAAAAAAAAAAAAAAAGAGGAAAAAAAAAAAAAAAGGGAAAAAAATTTAGTGTGGGGCGGAATTTTTATACCCTTGCAAATGTTTTAATACATCAAAAGTTTAAGAACGCCAGCATTAAAACAAACAATTTTTCTAAATAAAACCCACTTTTCGACCGCTAGTTCCTATGACAGCTATAAGATATAGTCATCCGATTTTGACCAAAACTTCCAAAATCTTTGTAAAAGCGCATAATATTAATAATTGCTGAAGTGAGACAAGTTAAGATTAAAAACCAAAAAATTTTTCTCATAAAAACCCACTTTTCGACCGATAGTTCCTATGACAGCTATAAGATATAGTCATCCGATTTGGACAAAAACTTCCTAATCTATGTGAAAGCGTATAGAAATAATAATTGCTGAAGTGGGAGCCGTTAACATTAAAAACGAAAAAGTTTTTCTCACAAAGACCCACGATTTGCAACTTCTAAAAAAAAAAAAAAAATTTTTCAACCGATAGTTCCTATGGCAGCTATAAGATATAGTCATCCGATCCGGTCGGTTCCGACATATTAGCAGTGTGCAGTAAAAAGAAGACTCTGTGCAAAGTTTCAGGTTGATAGCTTTAAAACTGAGAGACTATTTCGCGTAGAAAAGCAGAACAGACAGACGGACGGACGAAAAGCTCAATCGACTCAGCTCGTCGTCCTGATCAAGAATATATATAGTTTATAGGGTCGGAAATGAATATTTCTATGCGTTGCAAACTTCTGGGCAAAATTATAATACCCTTTGCAAGGGTATAAAAACAGCCTTTGGAGAAAACACAACAAGTAATACAGTATACACAAATACTAACGACCTGTCTACGTCTAGACCCCACCAACCAGAGCAAGTCGCTCTGCAAGATTCTGCTCCTGTCGAGCAAAGGGACGCGCCAACTCTACAAGAGGCCCTAAAGGTGTGTCCCAACGATGGACCACGCCCAATCAGAGATTTAATGAAAGCAGCCACCTTGAGACTCTGGAGGAAACCAAGGCTTTGCGGACGAGCAAAGTAACGCAAAAAAGCTGCAGAAATGCGAATGCCTTTATTGCCTTTATTTTATAAAAAACAAACAAACCACAAGCGAATGAGTACAATCTCTGCTTGTAAATTACTAATCTCTGATAGGTTTTTTATACTAACAACATATGGCTGGTATTGATTTATATAGAGCCAAAAATTGTAAACCAGTCATATGTCCTCTAAATAACTACATCTATTTCCTTTAAAAAACAAAAAATTTTAAATATGCGAATATAAATTTGAAAAAAAATACAAAGAGAAAATATTTTATTGATTGTAACAACAATTCAATTTTTTTTCTTCACAAAAACTAAACTCAAATTGAAAATCTGGAATTCAAAATAATTAATGGTAATGGGATTTCAAAAACCGATACCCCATTAACCGATTCCCTCTTAATTTATAATAACGAGTTATCCATTATGTTTGACCATAATGCAAAAGTTGCGGACTCAAACGCAAATGTTATAAATACAGTCGAGGTTTCCCAACCCGAACTGAAATTAATAACCATACTGCTAATAATTATTGTTGTCCTTTTGTGTGCCAACACCTTCACTAAGTTGTATAAGTTGCACAATAGGTGTTTAAAAAAATATATATTAGCAGGGCCAATGATCTTGATCAAATTTAAAAAAATTAAAAATAAAAAAAAAACAACAAATTTTTCCGTACACATTAATAAGCACGCATTTTTTTGATAATGAATAACACCAAAGAATTAATAGCAGAAGTCCTGATTAGAGATGCTGATTTCATAACTAGAATTCAACAATTGGTCTCAACGACCAAAAAAAAAATAAAAAAATAAAAAAACGTTTGGCTTAGATTTTTCACCACTAATACATTGCACAAGAACCCAAAAAGGAATCGTATTGACCACCATTCCCGGTATTCAGGTTAGGTATTCGGTAATAAGAGAACATTCAATACTAGGCAGAACAGTAGATTTTGTAATATTCATAAAATAAAAATAGAGGAAAGCTAACTTCGGTTCGACCGAAGTTTATATACCCTTGGAGCATGATATATTTCTACCATTTTTTTATATGGCAGCTATACGATATATTCATCCGATTTTGATCAAACTCTCTAAAATTGTGTTGAGACAGATAATATTTATAACTGAAACGTACAAACACGCTACCATTGAAAACAAAAAAGTTTTTCTCACTATAACTATTTTTTCGACCGATCATTCCTATGGCAGCTATATGCTATAGTCATCCGATTTGGATCAGACTTGACAGAATTATGTGTTAGCATATCATATTGATCAGTAACGAGTTTGGGAGCGATAGCATTGAAAACAAAAAAGGTTTTCATACTAAAACTTTTTTTCGAATCTATCTTTTGTATGGCAGCAATACTATATAGTTGCCCGATTTGCATAAAACTTGCTGAAATTATGTGAAAGCATAAAGAACTCATAAATACGAGGGTTGGGAGCGATAGCATTGAAAACAAAAAAGTTTTTCTCACTAGAACTACTTTTTCAACCGATCGTTCCTATGGCAGCTATATGCTATAGTTATCCGATCCGGCCGGATCCGACAAATGTGCAGCGTATTTGTACCAAATAACTTTGTGCAAAGTTTGGTTACGATAGCTTTAAAACTGACGGAGGAGATAGCATAGAAACAGACGGACAGACGGACGGACGGACGGACGGACGGACGGACAGACGGACATGGCTATATCAACTCAGCTCGTCATGCTGATCAAGAATATATATACTTTATGTGGTCGGAGATGCTTCCTTCTGTGCGTTACAAACATCCGGACAATTTTAATATACCCTCTCCAAGGGTATAAAAATAAAAATAATAATCTATGTAGAGATCCAACTTTCGAAGCCGTAAAAACACCATTCGTCGTCGAGTTAATATAATTTTACTTCAGCGTTTATTACTTAATTTAAAATTATTAACCTTAGTTCACACGTTTATATTAAATAATGCGTAGCAACGATCTCCGCACACGTCTGCTCTGTTCAAAAGCTAAAATCTCTCCCCCTCTTTCCTTGCTGTCTATCGAACTCTAGCCGATCACTCACGATTACGATAAATCTAGAGATGCTCAAGTTACTTACACGCCAGGGTTGTCAATCCTACATTCGGCCGTCCTGATTCTTCATTCGACCCGAATGAAATATATACTCGAAACTGTATTAGTCTTGGCAGGACCCTCATCGTCACCCAGTTTCTCAACGATGTATCTGCCATGTCTGAGTTTACGCTTTACTACATACGGACCTAAGTACTTCTTCTTAAGCTTTAGACCTGCTCCAAACTGTGTACGCTTAATAGCTACCATATCATTGACTTCGTACTCTCTTTCAGGCTTTCGGGACTTGTTGAATGACTTGCTATTCTCCTCCTGTAGCTGTGCAATGTTTTCTCTGGCTGTCTTACGTAAATTCTGTTTATCTTTCTGTAGTTCTATTAGATACTCTTGTTCTAAAAGATCTTCCAATTCACTTTCATATTCAGTTCTCATTTCTATTCCTGTCAATATCTTGAACGGAGATATTTTAGTACTTCTCGGAGGAGGAATTTATAAATTGTTGAACCCTTCCCACATGCTTATACCAGGCTTTTGGGTCTTCTGCGCAAAGCTTGGCTAGCAAAGTTATAACAATTTTGTTAATTCGCTCGACCTGTCCGTTTCCACGTGGCACCCCTGTCGCAATCAGCAAATGCTGGATTCCGTGCTCCTTACAGTACTTCTCGAATACATTAGCCGTGAATGCAGTACCCCTATCTGATATTACGCGCCTCGGATTCCCAAATACTTCGGACTGTTTCTGCAATTTCTGCGAATTTAGAAAATGCATCTACAACTACAAGTATGTGGTTGTACTGTTTCTTTGTCAACTCCATCGGTCCGATATGGTCAATGTGATACGTTCGTAAAGGTTCGTCGGACTTATCGATAGCATTTAAAAACCCTTCCTTCTTGCCATATTTAGAGTCACTCACGATGCACTCAACACAAGATTTAACGATCTCATCCACTTTGCGAGCTAATTCTGGAATATAGTAATCACGCCGAATTAAATCAACTGTCTTTTTGACACCAAAATGTCCTTGACGATGAGCCGTAGTAATGATTTCACTCTCCATCTTAGACGGTATTACGATCAACTCGTTAACTCGATCTTTGTGCAAAACATCATACTTCAAATAATAGTCATCGTAAGCACCAGTTTCTAGTACTTTACAAATTGCTTTTATCCACTCATCTTGTCTCTGAGCCTGCTTTATACGATGTGTCAACGAATCTTGTAACAACCAACAATGGACTCTACTCAAAGCGTCGACGTGTTTCATCTTCGTCCCTGAACGATGCTCGATTTCAAACTGAAAATCTTTAACGGGAACATCTTCTTTCTTCATCGTCATCTTAAACGCGTTACAGTCAGTCACAATTTTAATCTTCATTCCGAGCAAGTAAACTCTCCACTTCTTTAGAGCCTGAATTATAGCAAGTACTTCTAACTCATAAGAAGGATATTTTTCCTCTGCTGGTGTCGTCTTCCGACTCATATATTCTACAGGGTGTGGTAATGTTGATCTTCCGAATGCTTGTTCTATCTGTAAGAATTGTGATTTATTACAACAATGATTGAAAAAGAAAGTAAGGCAAAGTCAGAGAGCGTTCTCTCTATCTGCTAATATTAGATCTGGTCAACTGTCTGATCGCTCTCTGCTTCAGCTTGCAAGTCTATAATGTGTTGTTTTCACATCTTTTGTCTCTTTTCTTCTTATTATTTCATCACGGCGACGCGTCAGTGCGACTCGTCGCTGCTGCAGTTGTCTGCAAAGCAATGCATAGAAATGTGCCCGTACCGGACGAGACACTCAAAAAAAAACAGAAAAAATGTGCCCGTTGCCGACTACTAAATGTGCATATATGTATGTACATACTGTGTTAACTTTGGGAATTTATGCACTGCAAGTTAAATCGTTTTGCATCTATTTGTATGTACTTACATATGTGGTTATAGCGAAAACCGCGGGTTTTTGCGCCAAAATCATGCACTCATACATACATATAAACGAAAGGACGCTTACGCATGTTGTCCGCGAGGGCGCGTAAATCAATTTAGTCACTAAATTTTAGTGTATTAATCGGCAAAACGGTAGCCAAATATGTATGAAATATTTGAAGTGTAAGTGTGTTTGTAGTTTGACATAAAAATGTGGGAATAAAACAAAAACCAAGACTAAAGTCCGAAAATATGTATGTGTGTATATACAAGAACATCGTTGCAAATGGAATTGAAACATATGTATGTACAATGTGAAGTTAAACATGTATGTATGCTCGGTTACTACAATAGTTCAAATGGCTCGCATTAATCAAATTTAACCTTATGTTCAAAGCAATTTATATAAAAAGCCATACAAGCTTAGTGCAAAGCACAATAGTTTTACTATAATATTTATAGATTTCCAATATTTTCATGTTCACGTCTTTAAAAAAAGCATTTAATTTTGTGAACCGAACCTAATTTTTTGAAAAAGTGGTCCGGTTCGGGTTCAGGTTTGAAGACTCAAAAATTTTAGGGGTTCGGTTCATGGTCCGGTTCGTCGGACCCAAAAAACCCGAACCGAACCGGTTCGAAGGGGTTCGGTTCAGGACCGGTTTGCAGCCTTGGTTAACAGGGAATAAATATGGCATCGCAATGGGCCCAAAAGTAGCCTAAGTGGTAGAGCGACTTGGTGCCACTGCAGAAGCTTCCTTTGTAAAGTTAATTAAATAATTTTTTTATTGTGCCCTTTTGGTTGGCCAGAAAGTTGTTTTTGTTGCCAAAGTGAAATTTTGTACTTTTGTGGGCGGATATCTTGAAAACTAAGCAAATATTGGAAAACTTGGTCATAATATTTTCGTCTTATCTCGTCGACATCTATTGAAACCCGGTGTCAGATCGCCACTGCCACATTGTCCACCAATATCGCTCCTAGAGGAAGAGTTTTTTTTTTTTTATCAAATTTGGGCTTAAAAGGTTCGCCTTTGTTCATTTTCTAAGAATATATAGTTATTTTGTTCCAGTTTCTTTTTAAATGGTCGTAATAGCATCTTGGTGATATTTTTGAGCGAAAAATATTAATCACAAAATAATCATTATTTTTTAAGTAAAATTTTTCGCTCAGACGATAATCATTAAAACCCGAGTGTTTAGTAACACTCAAAAAATAATCATTATGAAATGAGCAAAATAGTTAAAATCAATAAATAATCATTAAGTTGGGATTTTAAAAATAGCACTTATAATGAATACGGTCCCTGATTT
The DNA here is from genome assembly GCA_018904235.1 of Lordiphosa stackelbergi. Taxonomy (NCBI): domain Eukaryota; kingdom Metazoa; phylum Arthropoda; class Insecta; order Diptera; family Drosophilidae; genus Lordiphosa; species Lordiphosa stackelbergi. Next base: position 25,891 of record JAEIFU010001953.1, on the reverse strand, counting down.
TAAATCCTTTGAAAAACAAAAAAGTTATGAGAGTTTAAGTGAAGGCAACTTTTGGAAAAATCGAAAAAAGCGTTTATCGATAATATCTCGATAACGCGTCGATAGAATCTCATATTACGATTTTCGTGATCAGCGGGCCAATTTACTTTAGAAAAAGTTGGTTTGGTCCAATGGGGAAAGTCGACTCATTTTGTCGAGCAGTGTAACTAGCCATGAAAAAGCTACTCAAACTTTGCCGTTCAGATGCGGCGTTAAACTGTTGGTCCCTTTATCTTGTGCTAAAAATTATAAGCACACATGCCCACAGATTGAGTGAAGCTTGGCTTGGCCCTTTGGGGCTCTTTAGCCAACTATACATTTACAATAAGAAAGTTAAGGTTAACCAAAAGAAGTTTACTAGAGAACTTGATTTGAACAATGCTGGTTGAGGTATTTTCAAAACTTTCTGTCAAAGTACAGCTCCGTACCCGTACATGCTTGCATCACAATGAACCTCCGTAGCACTCTTTTGATCAAACAACTTCAAAATCGGAAAACTAGAAAGACAAGCTTTTAATTGGTTGAACGAGGCTAGCTCTTCTTCGCCCATTTTAAATGAAACGTTCTTTTTCATTAAATTCGTAAGTGGCCTTGCAATTGTAGCAAAATCCTTCACAAACCTACGAAAATAGGAAGTTAAGCCCAAATAGCGTTGAACTCCTTTCTTATCTCGAGGAACCGGAAAGTTGTCGACTGCCGCCGTCTTCTCTTTTGAGGGTTTTATGGTCCCACACTCTATGATATACCCCAAAAAATTAACTTTTCGCTGCAGCATCTGACATTTTTCCCATTTGATACGCAATCCTGAAGCCTCTGCAAGTTTTAACACCTTTTCCAACTTCTCAAGTCCTTCTTTTTCGTCTTTGGACGGAATGATTATATCATCCATATACAAAATCAACGTACCGTCATCTATCAATGGTCTCAAAACGGCAAATATATACCTCATAAACACGGCTGGGGAGTTCGAAATCCCGAATGGTACAAAACAAAATTCATATTGACCACTCTGTGTGACGAATGAAGTATATTTTCGTGAACTCTCATGCACTGGAACATGGAAAAATCCATTACGCAAGTCTAGCGTGGAAAATACACGACCCTTTTGAAGTTTATGTAAAACATCATCAATCAAAACCATTGGAAAGTTATCACGGATAATCTTCTCGTTAAGCTTTCTGTAATCACAACAGATTCTTTTGGTTGTATCCTTCTTAGCTGCTAGTACCACAGGAGCGGCATACTCAGAAGTACTATGGCGAATCCACCTCTTTTTAACCAATCTCTAATCTGTGCATCGACTTTCTCGTTATCATCGAATGGTAAGCGTCTTGGTCTTTGAGCAACTGGAATTTCATCCGACAATAATATTTTCATTTCCACTGGGCTTGATGCTGGCTGTTACCGGCTTGTAATTCTGTATCAAACCCACTACTGCTGACCTCAACTCGTTGTTCAGATGTAGCAAATCCATTCCTGGGCAGAACTCTTCAACTACATCCGCTAATAGCATCTGATGAAATGTATTTTTTAATTCACAAATACTTGACACTGAATCTGTAGGACTGGTCATTGAAGCATCACTATGTTGAGTGCTCTTCAATTCAGGTCCATCCTTTACACAATTCACATCATGGTATACTTCTTTCACTGCGTTAAAAATCACGCCTTTTGACCCTAAAGTCGCACTGACAAAATCTAGAACGTCGCTGCCAATCACGCAATCGTATAGGGTGTCCTCATTTCGCACTACGTGAAAGCATATTTTCAAAGGAACGCTGTCTAACTTAGTCGCAACACTAAACGAACCCAAAGTGAAGATTTTCTTTCCACCTATTCCGGTCAATTCTTTTACGTCCATTTCCAATGATATTGGGCATAACTGTTTATATGCCGTCTCACTAATGGTGCAAATGTCGCTGCCTGAATCGAATAATGCGTCTATCTGACCATTTCCGACTTTCACATTCTTAAAAGCTCGATTAAAGGATGTCTGCGAAAGTTGCTGCATGTTCGCTTTTTCCTTTTTCATATCTTTTCTTACACCCTTTGCATCGCACTGGTTTGCCTTGTGTCCTATCTGGTTACAATTATAGCATTTCACTCCATTCTTGCAATCTCTTGCCATATGATTGCTGTCTCCACAATTATAGCAATGTCTTTCGCTCTTAATGTTACTGGCTGTATTATTTTCAGCCTTTGCTCTGGTTTAAATCCTTAGTTCGCAGTTATTTTCTCGCAAATCTTCATTTTTCACGAAACTCTCTGAAATTGGTTGCTTGGTACAAACAGATTTTGTTAAGCTTGGAGTCTGGAATGCCCTCAATGATGTATTCTATAACGCTCTCTTCCTCTATCTGACCTTGCTTTGCTTAGACTACACATGTTATAGAAATATTCTGTCAAACTTTCCTTGTGCGTCTTTTTCTGTTCTCTAGCATCTTATGCACTTGCTAGCAGTCAATTTCTCACTAAATTCATCTTTCAAAGCTGCTTTTAAAGAATCCCAATCATTCAAGTTTGATTGACTGTTCAAAATTAATTTTGCTGCTCCTTTTATTAGTTGCCTGCCATAAATACAATACATTTTTGCAGATCGTTCCACTGCACAGTCACTGCATTAAGTTCGAAGTCTCGCACCCACTCATCAACGTCTGGCGTACCATTACCTGTAAAAGCTGAAAGGGAGTCTTCTATATCTCTTAATGTGAACGTCGCCATTGCTACAATTTGGTCACTTGGAGATTCGTCGTCAAAAATTTCTTGTTCACTGTTTTCTGCCTCAAAGTTTTCTCCTTCTGTGTTACCTGTCTCAAAGTTTTCTGATTCCTCGTATATGGACTCTTCGTTATCGTATTGTTCTGGCCAATAGTATGAGATTAATCTTTCTTGCAAAACTGCCTTAACACCTGATCGTGGAAAATTTAACTCTCTTAGTTTTTCTTTAAGTTCGGCTACCTTTAACTGTGCTATCTCGTTGCGCTGCATATTTCAAAAATGACATCTCTTATTTACACAAAATACAAAATCAATTCAAGTGACATAAAATATTGTTTACGTTACGTTAATCAAAAATGTAAATGTTTGTATATTACTCCAGAACATTCGCATACATCCGCGCCACCTTCGTTGTTGCTGCTCCTCTTGACACCAGCTTCTTTTGGCCTCGCGTGCCTTGATAACTACCCTGTAGTACCGCGTACCGGTACTGGATCTAACGAATCCGCTAACGAATCGTTACTACCGACTACCAGCCAAACCACCAGCCATGTTATTTGCCTAACGAATTTTCTATGGGAATGTCCCGAAAACGTACCGTCGGTGCGACTCTGCATTCCAGTCATACCTGTCGTTACGTGTCGGTACGTCTCTGCATTACCAGTCGTTAGTGTAGTGATACATCACCTGTCGTTAGCGAGTGTGCTCCCATCACTACACTGACGACTGGTGATGCACACTTTCGACCCATCACTTCACTAACGACTGGTAGTTGATAATCCCTACACTAACGACTGGTAATGCAGAGTGCACCGACGGTACGTTTTGCGGACATTCGTTAGATCGTGGCAGACGCGTTAGCTTTGTTGCACTTTTGCTCCTGCTCCTCTTGTTGTCCGATCTGGACAAATTCCCAGCTTTCGCGGGTACGTCTGGTTGTTGTTGTTTGCCCGTTGCTTTGTTGCACTGCCTCCTTCTGTCTCGCTGTGCGTGCTGCTGAATCGTCGAAATTTCAAATCTGCCACAAGTGCCTAGTGACGAAAGCCAATGACGTCGATTTCGTTCGCTTTGGTTGTTGTGCAGAATCCTCTTTTGCGTCGTTTTCAGCTTCTCCTCTTTGCTCAAAACTCTGTATAGAGACAGAATTTCCAGCTGCGTCGTTTTTGCTTCTCCTTTTTGCTCAAAAACTCTGTATAGAGACAGAATTTCCAACTGCGTCGTTTTGGACGTCTTCGTCTGATTAGATTTTTCGATTTGTCGCCTTTTGTCGTCTTCTTGTTGTATTTAAACTGCGTAGTTGCGTCTTCTTCTTGTTAGAATTTTCAGCTGCGTCGTCTTTGTCGTCTCCTTTTTTAAATTTTCAACTGCGTAGTTTATGCTCGTCTTCTTCTTTATGCTGCGTCGTTGCTATTTATAATCTCGTCATGTTGCACAAAACTTAGTGGTATTTGGCAACTTTAAACCACATATCTACTGCACCTTTGTTTTTGTTTGATGGATTGTTGCTTGCACAATGACTTAGTGGTACACTGGGCAGTTTTCAAAACCCTTTGGGTTATTTCCGTTGAACCCCCCAAAATTTAGAGATATAAATTTCGAAGCCGTAAAAACACTATTCGTCGTCGAGTTAATATAATAAACTTCAGCGTTTATTTCATAGTTTAACATTATTAACTTAACTTAGTTCACACGTTTATATTAAATAATGCGTAGCGCACGAACCGATTTCCACGGTTTTGCATTCGTTGGAAAGGTCTCGGGCTCCGTGAGGTTTATAGCAAAGAAAATTCAGGAAAAATTCAACAGAAAAGTAAGGAAATCGTTTTTCACATACAGCGCCATCTCTGATACATAGCATGTACTACAAACCAATATTCAATGGCGCCGAGTGTTTGACAGCTACTCATTGTTCTCTGCTCAGTTAATTTCATTTAAGCTCAGTGTAAATTATGTGGATCGTGCATTTGAAGTTAAATTCAACACTCTGTCCATAGTCCAAAATGCCTAGACAACGACGTGCGAGCATCGGCCGCCGCACAAGACATGCAAGTCAGCAACAAGTGTATTCAAGGAACTTAAGCGAAGAAAGACAAAATATAATAAGAGAAAATGACCGATTGAGACATCGCGTGAGCACACGAAGATCATTGGCATCATACAATCGCTTGGCATTCCAATATGATTCCACTGCGAACTACAATGATGATGAAAATTTAGATATTGGACGAATGACGACTATATGCCGATATTGCAATGCGTTAAAGTTCAAAAGAGAAACGGCTGGATTGTGCTGCGCAAGTGGAAAAGTCAAACTGGATCCATTACTTACACCACCACAGCCACTGAAAACATTGTTCGATGGAAGTGATCCCGATTCCAGCCATTTTCTTCAACACATCCTTGAATACAATAACTGCTTTCGCATGACTTCCTTTGGAGCTAATATCATTCGAGAAGGCGAATTCATGCCGACTTGCAAGGTAAAAGATACAACACACATAACCAATCACTCACACCAACACAATGAATTGCAACACATAACATCTGCATATACACCACACACTACACAATCACACGATTTACAACGTATTCTTCAACAAATTTCAATGATTATTTACAATTACAGATACAAGGACAAATATATCATTTGCATGGTTCAATGGTGCCAACACCAGATGAACCGCATCAATTTCTGCAAATATATTTCATTTCGTCGATGGTGGATCAGCTGAATGTGCGGTGCAATATACAGGGAGCACAACAGTTAAAGAGACGAATTATTGAACAGTTGCAAGCATTTTTTCACGCTAATAATGCTGTGGTTAATATGTTCAAAACAGCATTGGAACGAATGCCATCGGATACGCACAAATTTGTCATAAGAGCGGATTGTACCCCAACAGGTGAACATGTGCGAAGATTCAATGCACCCACCGTTAATGATGTTGCTGTAATTATTGTTGGCGATCCAACTAAATCACGAGACATTGTCGTTCAGCGAAGAAGCAATATCATGCATCGTGTAAACGAGACACATCGTTTGTACGATGCGTTACAATATCCAATCATTTATTGGCAAGGGCAAGACGGATACGACATCACGTTGAAGATGGTCGATCCAATTACAGGTACAATATTCACACACTAATTATTTCCATTATTACTATTATTGGTTTCCATTAACAATTCATTTAATTTTGCATTTTCAGGAGTATCAACGAATAAAAATCTAAGCGCAATGAATTACTATGCGTATCGTATGATGATTCGTACACATGAGGAGAATGTCATTCTGAAGTGCCGTCGGCTATTCCAGCAATTCGCTGTCGACATGTATGTCAAAGTCGAGACCGAACGTTTAGCGTTCATCCGATTCAATCAGGCAAAGCTACGATCTGAGGACTATATACACTTGCGTGATGCTATTCATTCAGATGGTGATGTTCAGAATATTGGACGACTGACGATTCTCCCATCAACTTATATCGGAAGCCCACGCCACATGCACGAATACGCTCAAGACGCTATGACGTACGTGCGAAATTATGGAACTCCGGATTTATTTATTACGGTCACATGCAATCCGAAGTGGACGGAAATTGAACGCGAGTTGGAACCGGGTCAAAAACCGCAAGATCGCCATGACATAATCGCCAGAGTATTTCAGCAAAAACTCAAGGTTATGATGGATGTGCTTACTAAGTATCGAGTTTTTGGTGACACACGTTGTTATATGTACTCGGTGGAATGGCAGAAGCGTGGACTACCGCATGCTCATATCCTAATTTGGTTGCTGAACAAATTACATTCAAATGAAGTGGATGACATCATATCAGCTGAAATTCCTGATCCAGTCATTGATCCCCGTCTACACGACATTGTGACGACACAGATGGTGCATGGACCGTGCGGTGCATTAAATCCATTATCGCCTTGCATGGCTGATGGAAAGTGCACAAAACGATATCCGCGACCGTTAGTTGCTGAAACAGTCACAGGGAACGATGGATATCCAGTTTATCGTCGGCGTTCAAAAGAAGATAACGGTCGAACTATCAAAGTTAAAGTTCAAAATCAAGAGATTGAGATCGGAAATGAATTCATTGTACCATATTGCCCGCTGCTATCACGAATTTTCGAAACACATGCAAACGTTGAGAGTTGTCATTCGGCCAAATCAATCAAATATTTGTGCAAGTACGTCACAAAAGGCAGCGACATGGCTGTGTTTGGTATTGCGTCGGAAAATGCGAATGACGAAATCAGCAACTTCCAAATGGGCAGATACGTCAGTACTAATGAAGCACTGTGGCGATTATTGTCATTTCAAATTCATGAAAGATATCCCACAGTTGTACATTTAGCAGTGCATTTGGAAAATGGCCAAAGAGTTTACTTCACTGAGGCTAATGCGGCACAACGAGCTGAGAGACCACCATCGACAACATTGACTAGCTTCTTTGCAATGTGTGAAGCAGATCCATTCGCAGCGACGCTGATGTACGTTGAAATGCCCAAGTATTACACTTGGAATCAATCAACAAAGAAATTCCAACGTCGCAAACAAGGAACCCCAGTTCCAGACTGGCCACAGGTGTTTTCAACTGATGCACTAGGTCGTATGTACACTGTTCATCCTAGAAACAATGAATGTTTTTATTTGCGACTGCTGTTAGTAAATGTACGTGGACCAAAATCATTTGCGCATTTGAAAACTGTGAATGGCCACCAATGCCAAACATATCGAGAAGCATGTCAACTATTGGGTTTGCTGGAGAACGATTCTCATTGGGATTTAACACTTGCAGATTCAGTTGTTTCATCAAATGCATACCAAATACGAACGCTGTTCGCAATTATCATCACCACATGTTTTCCTTCACAACCAATTCAGTTATGGAACAAATACAAAGACGCCATATGTGAAGATATCTTGCATCGCTTGCGCATCAAACGAATAATCCTGACATCCAAATAACCGATGAAATCTACAATGAAGGATTGATTCTGATTGAGGATCAATGCTTGACTATTGCAAACAAGCAACTGATTGAAGTAGGAATGATTGCGCCAGATCGATCGATGCACGATGCATTCAACCAAGAATTAAATCGAGAGCTGCAATACAATGTTGATACATTGCAGGAATTCGTTAGAAATAATGTTCCGTTGCTGAATGAACAGCAAAAACAAGTATACGAAACATTAATGCAAGCGGTGGACAATAATACTGGTGGTCTATTCTTCCTGGATGCACCTGGAGGAACAGGGAAAACATTTGTCATTTCATTGATTTTGGCCACTATTCGATCAAGATGTGACATAGCTTTGGCGTTAGCATCATCTGGAATTGCGGCGACTCTTCTAGATGGCGGTCGTACTGCACATTCTGCGCTTAAGTTGCCACTCAATTTAAACACAATTGATACTCCAACATGCAATATTTCCCGATCCAGTGCAATGGGAAAATTGTTAATGCAATGCAAGGTCATTGTTTGGGATGAGTGCACCATGGCACATAAGAAATCACTTGAAGCACTTAACTCCACACTGAAGGATCTTCGGCGAAATAACAACATCTTTGGCGGCTTGATGATATTGTTGGCAGGCGATTTCAGGCAGACGTTGCCAGTAGTTCCCCGTGGAACGCCTGCAGATGAATTGAATGCTTGCCTGAAGGCATCACCTTTATGGAATAACGTAAAAACATTATCGCTAACCGCTAATATGAGAGTTCAACTTCAAAATGATCAAAGTGCTGCACAATTTTCCATACAATTGTTAGATGTTGGAAATGGAAAAGTCCCAGTTGATGCGACATCTGGATTAATTACTCTTACCAACGACTTTTGCCGATTTGTAGACACTCAATTAGTTCTTATTGAAAATGTTTTCCCAAATATTAGTGAGAATTATAAGAATTATGCTTGGTTAAGTCAACGAGCAATTCTTGCCGCAAAGAATAATGATGTCCACGCACTGAATTTCACCATTCAATCAAAAATTGCTGGCGATTTGGTGACATACAAATCCGTTGATTCAATAACAAATCCCGATGATGTAGTAAATTATCCAACGGAGTTTTTGAACTCTCTGGAGATACCAGGATTTCCACCACATAACTTGCAACTCAAAGTTGGTACAGTTATTATGATACTGCGTAATTTGAATCCACCGCGACTTTGCAACGGTACTCGACTTTCGGTAAAGAGACTTATGACGAATTTGATCGAGGCAACCATTATTAACGGAAAGTACGCAGGTGAAAATGTATGTATTCCTCGAATACCAATGATTCCGACTGATCTTCCGTTTGACTTCAAACGATTGCAATTTCCAGTTCGCCTTGCGTTCGCAATGACAATTAATAAGTCGCAAGGCCAATCGCTTAGTGTTTGCGGGATAAATTTAGAAAATCATTGTTTTTCACATGGGCAGTTATACGTTGCGTGTTCACGAGTTGGGAAACCATCCGCTTTGTTTGTGTTAACGTCTGACCAAAAAACAAAAAATGTGGTTTACCAAAGAGCACTACAATGAAACGGATAATTTGCGGACACGTATAACGCTTCGATTCAGTATTTACTTTGGATTTGTAGCGACATCAAAGAGTAACTTTCATTTACTTAGGGAAGTTCAACTAAATAACACTTCATTTTAGTCAGAGCTGGGAATGCTGATTAGTTTTTTTAATCAGTCATCGCTTAAATAAAAAATAATTGTTTTTTAAATAATGGAGTTTTTTCAAGCTAAAAACAATTACTTGATTTAACTGTCGAACTTTTCAATTACCATTAAATCCGGTTGAAATATGCTTACATTTTAGCTCAACTGTTTTTCCATTCAATTAAATTTTAATTGAATATTTTCACTAAAATTTAGAATTAGTTGAAAGTTCAAGCTTTAAGTCATTATTAATGGCACTTGAACCCAGTCAAGTGCCAGCTGAATTTTATTTATTTATTTCCTTCCATTAAAAATTTAGCTTGGCATATTTCCCTTCCAACCAATTTTTAATTGAGAAATTTCCTTAAATAAATTGATTGAAAAATCGCGAATTTTAAATAAGGTCAGATTATCGTGAGGGATTGAATTAATGGCAATTGACAAGTAAGGGTCATTTCTTCGTTTTGTTTTTAAAATTGTAAATGGGGCGTAGCAACGCACGCCGGGTACCTGCAAGGTTTTCACCAAATTGTTCTCTGCTGAAGAAATAAATACTCGTATGCCCAAGATCAAAATCTTGGTATTTGACGCTGTCGTCAATATCCAAACGATTTTTATTTTTGATGCATTTTAAATTGTTCAAATAACGTTGGTATCGCTTATCGATATTGTGTTACAAAGTCGGCTATTGGCCATTGAAACTAGGAAAAAATACAAGACTTCAGCGTTCAAATAATATTTGAAACACAGTAGCTTTTGTTTTTACACAAATTTCTCAATTTAGTTTTGACTGGTTGTGAAAAGTCCCAATTGAAAATTCAATTGAAGTAAAAATCCCCAATTGAATTTTGGCTGGTTGTGAAAAGTCCCAATTGAAAATTTAATGTAAGGGAAATTTCTCAATTAAATTTTGGCTGGTGTCAAAAATCCCAATTGAAAATTTATTTAAGGGAAATTTCTCAATTAAAAATTGGCTGGAAGGGAAATATGCCAAGCTAAATTTTAATGGAAGGGAAATAAATAAATAAAAATTCAGCTGGCACTTGACTGGGTTCAAGTGCCATTAATAATTGACTTAAAGCTTGAACTTTCAACTAATTCCTAAATTTTAGTGAAAATATTCAATTAAAATTTAATTAAATGGAAAAAACAGTTGAGCTAAAATGTAAGCATATTTCAACCGGATTTAATGGTAATTGAAAAGTTCAACTGTTTAAATCAAATAGTTGATTAGTGCTTCAGTATTTAGCCTTGTAAAATTAACTAATTGAAAAAAAAATTTTAATCAGCATTCCCAGCAGTGCTGCCACTTTAGCAATTTAGTTGCTAGATCTAGCAACTTTAAAAAAATTTGCAACTTTTTTTTTTAAATGCTATTAGCCACAAATCTAGCGATTTTTAATTTTTCTTTAGCAATTTTAGCAACTTTAGTACAAAGCGATCAATTTGTTACTATTCTTTAGGAATTTTTGCCTTTTTCTACCTTTTTGCAATTGACGTCACAAATTACAAATTATAGTGGTTCACAAGGATATCGGAACTTTTAGTGCTTGAACAACTTGAAAGAGTTTGCTCACTATTTTGATGTGTTTTGTGATTGGGTTAGGATGCTAAAAGTCTATAAGCAAAATTTCGTGATGCCTGGCTGCAAGATAACGAGTTCTAAAAATGATAGCAGGGATTCCACTAATATGTGCGTATTGCAATCCGCAATTGGCGCAAAGCTTTCGTTCGAAAGTCAACAAAAACGGAGGAGCAGGAAGCGGCACTATGCCTACACATTGCCAAACACACGGCGATTGCGACCAAAGAAAATCTAACACGGAAGCACACTTTGTGGAGTCGTCTTCATTTCACTCAGATATTAGTCAGCTGTTTGCTGTCATTTTGGCTCTCTGAGTAATTTTTGTGGATATGTCCGTCTCCCTCTAACCAACTTGTTTTCCTATGGCGACAAATACTTTGACTTATATTTTGAGTTGTCACAATGAATGTTCTTATGTCAAGATGGAGTTAACAACACTCAATAAAGAGAGGTTTTTAAAGTGTGCTTCTTTGTTAGATTTTCTTTGTTGCGAAAAGTGATCATTTGTCAAAGTTGTGTGTGGAGTTGTTTTTAGCTTGCTAAGCTGCTGAAAATATAAAATTAGGCAGAACGAAGTGCAGGTACATTATTAAAAATGTACTTGCAATGCATTTCATGGACGACTTACGCACCGACTTTTTTTGGACGAGTCCATTAACATTAGTGTGACAAAAATTATTGGTAAGCTTTTTGTTGTTAAAAATATAAAATTCTTAAAACACATACATATGATGTAATTGTTTACGATACAGAAATCATGTTCCGTTTTACTAAAAGTATTTCAATTTTGTTTCTAAAAATACATCCATATGGGCATTTTCAAAAAAAAGTCCACTTTTTGTCTCGTTCGAATGCAATTATTGTGAAAACGAACAATTGCCCAAAATCAGCCTCATCACCAATAACGGGGCGTATTAGTAGTTATGAGTTAAGCCTGCTTAGTCTTTGATTTAGACTATAAATGTGTTCGATGGTCCCGTTCGCGAGTGCAAATGCACATATATATGTTGAAAACGAAAATTTTATTGTTTTAGCAATTTTTTTTGGCAATTTTCTTATAATTTTTAGCAATATTTAGCAACTTTTTTTCTCAAATCTAGCAATTTTTGCTTCGGAGATTCTGGCAGCACTGATTCCCAGCTCTGATTTTAGTAGGTAATCGAAATGAATTTATTACTGTTGTGAAATGAAATAAATATTTTCCTTTTCAAATATATAACAAAAAAATTTTTTCTTTATCTTTTAATCACCAAACGAAATGTTACTTAAAACGAATCTGGTGGCGAAACGGAGTTCGCCGGGTCTGCTAGTATCCTTATAAATTTTAAAAAATAGTTTACATGTCTTCAACAATAGAAAATACCTCACTAGGTATGTACTTCGTATATTTAATACAATTACTCAATTCATGGATTTCCGAAAATACTCGCAGAAATCTTAGTTCCTCGAAGTGAATTTGATAAGTCATTTAAGTCCTTAAATAAAACTGCAAATATCTCCAATGCCACTAAAATGAAGCACATAAGGGTACTATTGAATTCATTCAATTCAACACGCCTCATTTTGAAAATTTACCAAAGTGTGACTCATTACAGTCCATACAATTAAAGACCAAATAAAACGGCTAAAGGAAAATATTTTGTATGTTGCGGACGACATAAATTACACATCCTAGTTCCCAACACTTTAAATTTTTCCAGCCGAGTTCGATGAATCAGATCTACTGGAATCAGAATCAAATAAACCAGAAGAGCCAGAATCGATCAAATTAGATTATATATAGAAAACAAAAATTTAGAAGATCCGACAAATTCAGAGGTAGTGCCAACACCTAAATTGTCAGACCAGAATCTTCGGATATTGAAAAAATCACAAGCGTAATAGAACAAAAAATTTACTACAATGACAGACGATTCAGCTGCCCAAAGGGCATACATGAAAGAAATTTCACATGTAGTTCCAGAATTCGATGGAAAAAAATACATCTGCAAAGATTTATTACTGCACTAAAATTGGTCAACCTGACAAAGGGAACCTATGAAAGCATTGCAATTGAAGTAATATAGTCAAAAATAATTGGCTCTACAAAGTCCAGAATGAGACTAAGATCGTAGATATTATTAAAATATTGCAGAAAAATCGTCGGTGAAACATCCGACGTAGTAAAAACAAAAATGGCAAATGTACACCAAAAAGGTAAAACAGCAACACAATTTACGAACGAAATAGACAATTTACGCAAATTGTTAGAAGCATCGTATATTGATGAAGGCCTAGGTGCTGAACATGCCGACACATTCAGCACCAAGGAAGCCATAAACACCATGACAAGAAATTGTGAAACTGGAAAGCTCAAGACAATTCTTGAGGCAGGCTCATTCAAAACAATGAATGAAGCAATAGCCAAATATGTTCACTGCAGCACTGAGATGACGGGTAGTATGAATTCCATTCTATACACAAAAGGAAGTCAAAACTATCAAAGTAATACCAACAGAGGTAACCACAGAGGAAGAGGAAACGGCTCTTATGGCAACAAGTCATATGGCCATAGCCACTACAATGGAGGTAATAACAACTACGGAGGTAACTATAGTAACAACCGTAGAGGTAATTACAATAACAATAACAGAGGTCGTGGAGGATTTAGAGGAAATAATCGTAACAACGGTAATCCATACCACAACCAAAGTAGTAACGGAAATTCCTACAACAACCAAAGAAATGACAATCAGGGAAATTCTCAAAGACAAGGAAACTATGTAAGAGTAGCCCAAAATAATTCGGGAAACCAACAACACCATTTGGATACTCAGAATTAAAAAAGATTCATTCAATAAAGTTCAAACTTAATATTTTTGCATCATTTTACAATGTAGAATCAGGAAAGAAACTCACATTTTTACTAGGTACAGGTGCAGATATCTCAATTCTAAAAGAAGATTCCGATGACTTTAATGACATACAATTAAACAACACTATAGACATTCAAGGTATAGGTGAAGGCGTAATAAAATCAAAAGTACTTGTTCCACTAGAGCTACAAACAGACAACTATATAATTCCACACAATTTTCATATAGTTGATAGCAATTTCGCTATACCGTGTGATGGAATACTAGAACAGTCCGAAAACAGGTTTATAATTATACCAAAAAATATAAATGTCCATATTTATGTTCCAATAACATTCAGTTCTGGTAACAACTCAATACTTCTGCCAGCAAGATCAGAACTACGACGTAGTTCAAACTACTCCAGAAAACAGAAAAAAACTGTAATAGATCAATTAAGTAAAAACTTTACAAAACAATTCAAACCACAATTAGTAGAATTATGCACCAAATATAGTGATGTATTCGGACTCGAATCCGAATCAATAACAACAAATAATTTTTATAAACAAACGTTAAGATTGAAGGATACTGAACCAATTTATATAAAAAACTATCGAAGCCCGCATAGCCAGGTAGATGAAATTAAAAAACAAGTAGGAAAATTGATCACCGACAAAATTGTCGGGCCATCAGTGTCTGAATACAATAGCTTTCATTTATTAGTTCCAAAGAAAACACTCCCAGGCTCAGAAGAAAAGAAATGACGATTGGTAATTGACTATCGTCAAATTAATAAAAAACTCTTGTCTGATAAATTTCCACTCCTAGAATTGACGATATTCTGGATCAACTAGGTCGAGCAAAGTATTTTTCATGCCTTGACTTAATGTCAGGTTTTCATCAAATTGAACTTGAAGAAAGCTCAAGAAATATAACGTCTTTTTCAACGAGCAATGGCTCATATCGCTTCACGCGATTACCTTTTGGTTTAAAAATAGCGCCAAATTCATTTCAAAGAATGATGACTATTGCATTCTCTGGACTTGAACCATCTCAAGCATTCCTATACATGGATGATTTAATAGTTATAGGTGGTTCCGAAAAACATATGCTCAAAAATTTAACAGATGTTTTTGACAAATGTAGGAAATACAATCTTAAATTGCATCCTCAAAAATATTCATTTTTTATGTATGAAGTGGCCTTCCTCGGTCATAAATGTACAGATAAAGGAATCTTGCCAGATGACAAAAAATTCGAAGTCATACTAAATTATCCAGTCCCACACGACGCGGACAGCGCTAGAAGATTCGTTGCATTTTGCAATTACTATAGAAGATTTATCAAAAATTTCGCGGATCATTCCCGCCACATTACAAATTTATGTAAAAAGATCTAGAATTCGTATGGACACCTCAATGTCAACAAGCTTTCGACTATTTAAGACAAAATTTAATGAGCCCAACATTATTACAATATCCAGACTTCAGCAAAGAATTTTGCATAATAACTGATGCAAGAAAACAAGCTTGTGGAGCGGTTTTAACTCAAAACTATAATGGACTTCAACTTCCAATAGCTTATGCATCACGCTCATTTACTAAGGGCGAAAGTAATAAAAGTACAACAGAACAAGAACTTGCAGCAATACACTGGGCAATTACCCATTTTCGACCATATATTTATGGCAAACATTTTATAGTCAGAACAGATCACAGACCATTAACATATTTGTTTTCAATGATCAATCCAGCTCAAATTAACATATGCGACTCGAACTAGAAGAATACGACTTCACAGTCGAGTATCTAATGGGAAAAGACAATTATGTAGCTGATGCGTTATCAAGAATAACCATCAAAGAACTACAAGACATTACCAGAAATATAATGAAAGTCACTACAAGATATCAAAGTAGACAAAAATCCTGCGCAGGAGATGAAGAAATAGAATTGCCTATGCAATCTATGAAAAAGCTTCAAAGCCCAGTATATGAAGTCATCAACAACGACGAAGTACGTAAAGTAGCGACCTTGCTAGTAAAAAATATGCTATGTTTCTTTAAACATGGAAAAAAATTACAGCAAGATATGATGTTAGCGATTTGTATATTAATAGAGTTCTTGACTTAGGTCAGTTCTTCCAAAGGCTTGAAATGCAAGCCGATATGCATCACATCAGCCAACCCAAAGTGGCACCGTGGGAAACTATCTTTGAACAAGTTTCGATTGATAGATTTAAACAAATGGGCAATAAAATATTGAAATCATTAAAAGTAGCGCTACTCAAGCCGGTGACCCTAATAGAACAAGTAAGACCGTTGCAGTCGAGTAGCCCGACTTCAATATACCCTGTACAATTGACAACGAGAGCGTAAGTTAAAGTCGGCTCTAACCGACTTCGATAAACCCGTTACTCATGAAAAACATGTTTAACAGTGCTCCTGCTTTCCTTAGGGTGACCATCCGAAAAGTATGCAACATTTTTGTAGGGTGGGTGGGGTGGTAGCGGGGGGGCTTGGTTCGCGTTTTTGCTCATAACTTCTGAACCGTTCATCCGATTTTTATCATTTCTTCGGCAAATCGATTTATTTTGCTAATTACTAACTATCTTTGAAAATACGAATCGTCTATCTTTAAAACTGTGGGAGATATAACGTTTTTTCCAAATTGCGGGGGCGGGAGGGGGCGTGGCCAAAATTTGAAACAAACTTGATCAGCGTACAGATAAAAGAAGCATTTGTCCCATACATGTCAAACCTCTATCTTTTACCATCTCTGAGATCGACGCGTTCATACAGACAGACGGACGGACAGACGGACGGACAGACGGACATGGCTAAATCGACTCGGCTGTTGATGCTGATCAAGAATATATATACTTTATAGGGTCGGAAATGTTTCCTTCTCCCTGTTACATACATTTGCACAACTTCATGATCCCCTTTTACCCATTTTCAATGGGTACAGGGTATAAAAAGAGAAAGAAAAAGAAGCTATATTGTCTACATTTCATAATGATCCAATACAAGGAGGTCACACAGGCATAACAAAAACCTTGGCCAAGGTCAAAAGACATTATTTTTGGAAAGGTATGACTCAATATATTACTGATTACATTAGAAAATGTCAAAAATGTCAAAAATTAAAAATGACAACACACACAAAAACTCCGTTAACAATTACTGAAACCCCAATCAATGCTTTTGATAGAGTAATAGCAGACACGATCGGTCCACTACCAAAATCAGAGCAAGGCAATGAATATGCAGTTACACTGATATGTGACTTAAAAAAATACCTCGTTGCCATACATATCCCAAACAAAAGTGCAAAAGTCGTAGCTAAGGCTATATTCGAAGATTATATTCTGAAATACGGCCCAATGAAAACGTTCATTACGGACATGGGTACAGAATATAAAAATTCCGTTATAGAAGATTTATGTAAGTACCTTGGTATTAAAAACATAACTTCTACGGCACACCACCACCAGACTTTAGGAACCGTAGAACGAAGTCACAGAACGTTAAACGAATTTATTCGTTCATATATATCAGTTGATAAAACTGATTGGGATGTTTGGTTACAATACTTTGTATATTGTTTTAATACAACCCCATCCACAACGCATGACTACTGCCCCTACGAATTAATTTTTAGTAAGAACCCTAATGTTAACAAGGCATTTAATAGTACAGAGGAGCGCATTAACCCTTTATATAATATAGATGATTAAGCTAAGGAATCAAAATATAGATTAGAGTTAGCATATAAAAGAGCAAGAATAATGATTGAGCAGAACAAAAGGAAAAATAAACAAATATACGATAAGAAAGTAAACGACATAGAATTAAAAATAGGAGATAAAGTTTTATTAAGAAATGAAACAGGGGCATAAGCTAGATTTTAAATACATAGGACCATATAAAGTAGAAAAAAATAGAAGAAAACGATAATATAATAATATCAGACATTAAAAACAAAAAAACAGAAAGTAAATAAAGATAGACTAAAAACTTGTATTTCATAGTGATATAGTATGGCCATACATAAGTAATAATTAGCAATGGTACAAGATAAAACAAAAAAACCTTTTAAATATACAAAAAAAAAAAAAAAAGAGAGAAAGGCAAAGCTAACTTCGTCTGTACCGAAGTTTTGATACACTTGAAATCAGGGTCCGAAATGACTAACATTTTGACTAAACTAAAATGATTTTTTGACTACGACTACGGAATTAATTCATTTCAACTGGAAATGATATAGTTGTCATGAAATATGATTTGATAAAGTATGCTTGGGGATATGAACAAAAACTAAAATAAAATGATTGTTAATAGTCGCTTTGTAACATTTGACTAATGTGCTGTCCTCACTACAACTGCATTTTGCATTTTTTGCATTTTTGGGCAAAATGTACATTTTCCCCCATACAATTCTGTGGGGAACTTAAGATGCCAAAAAGGTCATTTTGAGAAAATGTAGCCGCATTACTCGTTAGCCATTCGATTTTCGATGGTTTCTATTCGATAATCGGCCATTTTTTGGCTAGTTTTTTAGAGTTGACGAAGTGGTCATCACTACTAAGCGCGCGCCATATGGCTGAAATTTGAAATTTGCCTAAATTGAATTAAATTGAGATTAATTTATGCTTTTTAATATTTACCAATAATATCAATGATATCGCAATGAATTGCAGAAACTAGAGACTTCCAATGTAGTTGCAATTGGACTCAAAAGACCACAAGCCTTCTAGTCTGGCCACCGAAATAATTCAAGCATTTACAGAAAAGAATTTGACATAGATGAGTTTTAAACCCTTACCAACATTAGAGTTTATGTTTCTAGCAGCGCAATAAATTTAAATGGAATATCTTTGTTTCATTTGCTACCTTGTTGCCAGCCATTTTGTAAATTGTTAAAATGCAAATGCAGAAACAACATAAATGAGGACAGTATTCTGCATTTTCAGAGATGACGATAACTTTTTTGAAAATGTGCTTCAGTGAGGAAGCCATATAATACATATTTAGTTGTTTCAGATGACTTGACTATCGACTGGGTAGTCGTTTCAAAGCGTTTGACTATCGACAACGGAAGTCTGTGAATTAAGTTGACATTCAAAGAAAAGACTATTATTTTTGCTATAAGTAGTACACAGTACGAATTGTTTATTGTATGGAATCAAATCACAACAATGTTTGACAACATAATCAAAACGACTTCTCAGTCAATAGTCAAGTAACTAAAACATATTCATTAGTCAAATGTTACAAAGCGACTAATGACTAATAATTTCATTAAATTATTTTCAATATCCAAAACCATGCTTGATCCAAATATTTTATAACAACTATTTCATTTTCAGTTAATATGAAATGTTTCTAAAGTCAAGTCAATAGTCGTAGTCGATTTACAAAAATTGACTAAATGATAGTTTAGTTTTTAGTCAAAAGTTCAGACTATTGCTAATATTCAGTCCGCAATTCAAACCCTGCTTGAAATACCTCAGTGCAATAAGTATATGTGCATTAACATTTTTGGAAAAACCTTGTTTTAAACCAAACGATCAGCCAAGTATATTTTTTACTTACTAGAGCCAGTAACTAAGAATGCCTTACAGTACTTCAATATTTATTAACAAAAAATTATTATTTAACAAATGTATTTCATTCTTAGGAAATAAGTATATGTGCATTTTATATAGTTCTTAAAATTTTGAATTAAGTTTAAATTTTTGATCAACTTTAATAGTTAATGTGCTTTCCTTTTGCCTCTAAGACTTTTGCAAGGCGGTTTGGCATGGAATCTGCCAGATTTTGGAGAGTTTCATTGCTTATTAACTCCCATTCTGCAAGCAAAGCGTACTTTAAATGCTTAATTGAGTCGAACTGCCTCCCACCTTTATAAATCCTGGCTGAGAGGATATCCCAGAGGTCCTCAATTGGGTTCAAGTCAGGACTGATAGCCGGCCACTCCAGTACAGGTATTTTTCTTGAAGAAAATTAAGCCTTTGTGGCTTTTGATGTCCTGTTGAAAAATCCATCTATCTTCGTAAAGATCGTCTGCAAAATCTATTAATTCACTCTCCAGCAATTGAATATAAATTTCTGAGTTTGTTCTTATTGGAATAAAACATAGCCGAGACTTTCCTGCATATCCGAAACAGGCCCAAATCATCAGTGATCCACCGCCGTGATTCCTCTTATGGCGAATTTCTCTTGGTTTTCTTAAGTCACGCCAATACTTATGACAGCCATCAGGACCATCAAGATTAAACTTTTTTTCATCCGAAAAAATAACGTTTCGGAATTCTTCGGTCAAAAATTTGTACCTGTACAAGACATTTAATTGTTTACAGCCAGGCGCTTAATCTCACGCTTGCACCTATCGTCGATGTGGCTCGGTCTGCCACTGCGTTTAATCTGACCATAGGAGCTTGGATTTTTTAAGAAATTAGCTATCGTATTTCTGTGTCGAGACACTCTGGAAGCTATTTCAGTGATGGTAGCCCCACCTTCGTTCAATCCTTGGATTCGTCCGCGTTCCTCAGGTGATAAATGTGTTCCACGCGGCATTCTTAGGAAAATTTAAATTTTTTTTTTGTGTTTCTGCAACAACTACTTAATTTACTCTCAACTTTTCATTTTTTATCAAAACACATCCAATTTGTTGCACGCCGACCATTAAATGCACACTAATTGGTTTTGCACATAAACTTATTTCCTAAGAAAATCAAATCTCGCCACTCAAATGTGTGATAACGGTACTAAGAATGATGACCAAAGAAGAATTATGCAAAAGCATTCTAAAAATAGATAACAACAAAAGACTTTTGCATACCTAGAACATATGTTCTGTTACTATTGAGGAAGAGAGAAACGAAAACATATTTGCACATATACTTATTGCACTGATTTATTAATGTTAAGAGTTAAAAAACAAAAAAAAATAAATAAATAAAAAAAAAAAAAAAAAAAATATTATTTATATAAAAAAAATTTTAAAAAAAAATTTTAACAAAAATTTTTATAAAAAAAATAATTTATATTTAAAGATAAATAGAAGACTGTGTACAAAGTTTCAGCTCGATAGCTCCAAAACTGAGGGAATAGTTCGCGTAGAAACAGACAGACGAACAGACGGACGGACGGACAGACGGACGGACAGACGGACGGACAAAGCTTAATCGACTCAGCTCGTCATGCTGATCAAGAATATATATACTTTATGTGGTCGGAGATGATTCCTTCTATGCGTTGCAAACTTCTGGGCAAAATTATAATACACTTTTCAAGTGTATAAAAAAAAAAAAAAAAAAACCAACAAAGAAATTTATATCATTTAATTTAATCTTCATTCAAAAATATATTAGCACAAAATAATATAAAAAAAAAAATACAAAAAAAATATATATAAAAAAAGTTAGAAACAACAAAAAAACATTTTATAATAATCAAACATATTGTTGCCCAAAAAGTAATTGCGGATTTTTCAAATAGTCGGCGTTTATAATTTTTTTAACTGCTTGTGACTCTGTAATTGCATTCTTTCTTTTGTCAGTTATTAGCTGTCACTATTAGCTTGCTTTAGAAAAAAAGTGCGCGTAATTTTGTTTACATTTGTTTGATTGGCGCCCTTTTTAATATGGAGTCCACAAAAGAGCATTTCCGTCATATTTTACTTTATTATTTCCGTAAAGGAAAAGCGCAGAGAGAGTTGCTAAAAGTTACGTGATGTGTAGTGATAAAGCCTTAAAAGAAAGACAGTGTCAAAATTGGTTTCGCAAATTCCGTTCTGGAGATTTTTCACTTTGGTGGGATTGGAAGGGTGTGGTATATTTTGAGCTGCTTCCAAGGAACCAAACGATTAATTCGGATGTTTACTGTCAACAACTGGACAAATTGAATGCAGCCATCAACGAGAAACGGCCAGAATTGATCAATCGTAAAGGTGTCATTTTCCATCATGACAACGCCAGACCACACACATCTTTGATGACCCGGCAAAAACTGGGACAGCTTGGCTGGGAAGTTTTGATGCATCCACCATATAGCCCTGACCTTGCACATCAGACTACCATTTATTTCGATCTTTGCGCAACTCCTTAAATGGTAAAACTATCGGCAATGATGAGGCTATAAAATCGCACTTGGTTCAGTTTTTTGCAATGGATAATTATATATTTGATTAAAGTTCATTCTAAGTTTGATTAAAAATGCATTTACTTTCTTTTGAAAAATCCGCAATTACTTTTTGGGCAACCCAAAATTTACTACTAAAAATAACTTCATAATATTACGTTATTTTTCAAAAGGAGTGAGATGTAATATACTGTACTAAACATTCATAGCGAATACACACTGTACCCAGTGTGTTTAAATATCAAACACATTGTAGCACTTGGCTGCAATGTTTACGTAAACCAATGTCCAAAGCAAAGTGCAAAAGTAATATGATTGCACGAAGAATTGCCGATTCAACATGTCTGCACGCGAGACCACCCCTTCCTTACATACGTATATAACATTCTCTCTCTCGCGCTCTCGCTGCCGCCAGCGCTGAGCATATAAGTAACACATAACGCACCAACATCTCTGCCGGCGTCTACCGGCAGCGACGTTGGCCAGCTTAAGTTAAGACCCATTATAAAATATTAAAAAGGGTAAAAAAGGCAGACTTGGAGGAGGCCAATAAGAGTCAACTACGACTCCAACAAATAAAAATATAAATTTCATTTAAAACAAAATAAATACAATTTTCACTTAAAACAGTTTCCTTATCTTCTGGTATATTTGTGTGTCTAGCCTTTATTAGAGAGCCCACTGATTTTCTTCTGGCTTCGTCACATTCCACATTTCACCACGACTGTTTCCAATTTGTCTTAGTCGACCTTTGCATAAACTTCGCCGCTGTTGATATGCTGCAACTAAGTTCCTCATTCTCGATTTGTTACTGATCTGACATTAGCTTTTCCAGTTCCATATCCAGTCTAGTTTCATACTCGTGTGCTCTGCCTTGAATCCACCTTAATTTGGGTAACAGTTCGTTTCTATTTTCAATAGTATATTGAGGTACTGTAAGTCTCAGTTCCACAGCGAGAGGCATATGATCAGATAAGTGTTCCGTTAATATTTCCATATCTGCAACATAGCTGTGCCACGAGCCTTGTATCAAACAATAGTCTATTGTTGAGGTTAACTGTCCTAGTAAAAACGTGTGGACTCCTTCTGAATCGCTGCCAGTTATGCCGTTAATAATTGTAAAGCGCAAGTCTTCGCCCAGTTCAATTAGTTCTCTTCCCTTAGTATCAATTACTTTGTCTTTCGCTTTCCTTGGGAGGTTTGCATATTTTTCCAATGTAGTTGGTTCTGAAATCTCGACCTGCACATCCCCTGTCCGTGCATTTAAGTCTCCTATTATCATTATATTGTAGAGGTTGGACTCGTTTAGATTATTGTAGAGGCTTTTGTAGTCGGCTGTCCAATGTTTACAATTTAGATAACAGGGCAAGACGAAAAGGTTTCCATTATTTAGTACGACCCCCTGAAAAAATCCTGCCTACGCCACTGATACAACTAATACGGTTAATACCTAGCATTGTACGCAGAGAGCTTTTTCTGATAGATCGTGCATTTAACATTTCGCCCCACGTTCAAGAATTGCAAGCTGAGTTGTAAACTGAAACAGTAGGCGAGCTGAGAGTTTGCTATACCTTCTTCGTTGTCTCATGGAGCTTACAATACTTCGGTGTTGTTCTTTCCTACAAGCCAGAGCTTTTTTACAAAACTTCATGAAGTTTGCTTCACCGTGTAGGTCCCTACTTAGTTGTATCATGAGCAGAAGTAGCGAATAGAGATCTTTAAAGCTCGTTTTGTATGCAGCTTTGCTCTAAGTATGAATCTACAGCAGGGGTCGTCAAAATTTCACTTGTTCGGTTTAAAGGACAACTCAATTTTGTTCACTCACTCATAAACAACCCAACACTACAGCGGACCAGTTAAAAATCGGTTCAAAACGGATATAAGGTCGCTCTGCGGCATATCTTAAAAGTTATTCAAGCTATGAACTTGAAAACTGGTCTATAGGTTAGAATATGGAATTGGATATTTTACTGAATCAAGACCAGTATCGAACCTGTTAAATAATGGTTCAGTGCAAGGCTGTGAGTCGGTCCTTATTAAATCCCCGGAGAGTCTGTTCGGCTCGGGTTTTTGAGTCCAATAAACCAGACTCTGAAGCGAACCTTATACATTTTTAGCTCCCTCGAACCTGGATCCGAAACGAGAAAATTGTATTGACTACACAGAGAAATTAGAAGATCAAATTCATTTTGATATTCACCGGATCAAAATGATCTTTTTAGAAATATGCATATTTTAATTTCATGTTGACAAGAAAAAAATATATATCTGATCCAAAATAATATTATTCACTTAAATTGATTTTAATAGTTTCAGAATGATAAACTCAGCGAAATTCAATTAAAGGCACATGGATATTTCATGTTTTATGAGAAATTAAATGAGAAATGAATCAAATTTTTATTAAATAATAAAGTGAATAACGATATTAGTTCAACAAATGTCTTAATACTACAAATCAACAGGTGTTAGATTGATTCAAAAAATTCATTTTTATACAGCGAAATTTAATTAAAGGCATGTATTTAAATTATATGGCAAAAAAAAAACCATATACATATTATTGTCGAAGAAAATGATGATTAATAGTGAGTCCAGCTTCCAGATTTTGAAAACACTTCAAAAATTCGTCTTGGCATTGAGTCTTTGACCTTTGGAAACTCTGAAGTAGGAATTTTGGCAATTCATTGACTCCAGCAATTCTGAGCTCTTCCACCGACTCGAATTTGCGATGACCAGCATATACACGTCGTGCCAAGTTACCCCACATGTTCTCTATAGGATTTAGATCTGGGGAACGTGCTGGCCACTTCATAACATCGATCTGCTTCTCCTGAAACCAATTAACGCTGAGTCGCGATACATGTATGGCAGCGCTAATGCTGAAAAATGCTGTCTGAAGTAGGTTGCTGATCCAAAAAGCTTACTTAAAATTCATCCCACATGGTTATATTCTTTTCCGAATTCATACGCCCATTCACTTTACATATGGGGGTCCTTCCATAGTAACTAAAACCAGCCCATATCATTATCGAACCTCCTCCAAAGTTCCGCTTAGTTGAAAAGGATTCGGTCTTCTTCAAATCGTGCCAGTAATAATTAAAATTATCTGGACCGTCAAGGTTGAATTTATTCTCGTCTGAAAATATTTCCTTTTTCCATTGATCGGTCCTGACATGTGTTTTTCGGCAAACTCCAATCTTGCATGCTTATGCGATTCCTTTAAAGCTGGTTAAGACTTAATTTTCTTTCAAATTAGCCGATTACTTCCAGATAAAATTTGTTGTAAACGACTTTTTGTAATGGGTGATTATAAGTCAGCTCGAATTATTGAGCGGATTTTAGCACGAGAAGATATCTTATGATTTTATTATTTGATCGATTTGTATTTTATTTCTGCTTTAAATTGATTACATTATCCACTGCAGATGGAATTCTTTTCAATTTAATGGAAATTTGCCTATTAGACATGCCAGTATCCTTGTAAGCAAGGATGTTGGCTATTTCTTCAGATGATAATGTTTTTCCCTTTCCCATATCAATATTGAGCAGAGCTCACAGAAAACTGTTAACACCTTCAGCGTGTCAGTACAAAACAGTTTTGGTACAGACACAACGAGTGGAGAGAGCGAAAAGACACAGCTGTTTTCGCTCAACCATAGATCGCTTCTTTCGGATCTCTTTTGCTCATGTCTTTTACTGATCAATTTGCCGGGAGCAAGCGTAAAAAGTGTCTTCTTTAAAATGTGTGTGTGGCGCTCGTGTGTGTTTTCTCAGTCAAGCTATTAAGCTTTATTCTTAATAAATTTTAAACATATAATTTAGCTTATGTATTCATGGTTTTGTAAATCACTCATACCATAGTTTTCAATGTGTTATATTTAAAATTGGTGGTGGTTC
>JAEIFU010001952.1:0-54065 GCA_018904235.1 Lordiphosa stackelbergi | reverse complement strand
TAATTTTACCAGACGATGAGTTAGAGGATTTAGAACTTATTTGCATAAAAATGTCAATTTCGTAAAAAATGGCACATACGATGTTTTCGCGCACAGGGGTCGATATTATTTTGGATCAGAAACATATTATTTTCGTGTTAAAATGAATCGAAAATATGATTTTGATCTTCTTATTCTCAGTGTGAGCTTATAAAGATGGGAGCGTTTCGATTATAAATCGCTTTCTTTGATGCTTTTTATAAATGTCACAGTGTTGTGCTTACATGGAATTGTTTTGCTGGGGCATTAATCTACTAAGCTTTGTGCTTGAGCTTTGCCCAACATCTGTTTGTCTGAGCTTTTTGCGCCGTCTACCAACACTGCACGTTAACGACTCAAAACAAAACAAAACACAGCTGGGAATCATTTCAGTTGATTTGCAACTGTTAAGCCGGTCGGTTGGTCGGTCGGTTCAGTAAAGTTTGGTGCTTCGACTTGAGCGTCGTCGTGTTGAGGGCCAATAAGAACGTTTTTACCGTTAGCAAAAAAGCGCGCGCTGCCGAATCGTTTTCTCTCCCCTGCCTCTGCCACAATAAATTATAGTTCTACAAAAAAGAAAAGAAACAACAAAAAATGCATGAATGAAAATTGCTGAAAAGCAAGAGACAAACAAAAACAAAAGTTAATCCCCCCCTCCAAAAATAAAAAGGTGAGATAAAAGAACAAAAATAAGATTTAATTTTAGAAAAAAATAATAAAATTCCTGCGAAGGTTTCCGGGTTTGTTGACTTTATTGAAATTGGCATAAATAATAATGAACAAAACAAAAAATGTTAAATAATTATAAACAATTGTTTTGTTTTTTTTTTTGCTGTTGTTGTTGTGTGTGAGTGTGGTGGGCAAGTGCGCAGGAAATCATTTTTTTGTTTGTAATGGCAAATATTTCTGTTTAAAAAAAATGCATATAAAAAAACACTCACACAGAGTCGACTAATTGCTTAAAGCACAACAAAACAACGACACAAAAAAAAACCCCAACAAAATAACAAAAATAATAATAAAAAGAGGAGGGAAAAATTTCAAAGTAAATTTCTGAAAGACAACAACAATAAAAATGTTAATTAAAATTTGTCAGGCGAAATAAATGATATTTTAATTTCTGTGAGTAGTTTAATTTTCCAGCTTTTACTGAAATCTCTCTCATTGCTGAGCTGACACTCAGAAGTACGCTCATTGGGCGGAAAATCGCTTAACTTTGTGCTTGAAATTATGTCAAAAGATGCTTGCCAAAAAAAAAGGAATCGCTTAATAGGTCAAGGTCACCGAAAAAGCAAAGCAGTGGCTTACAGGAATCACCGAAAAGCTTACGAGAACTGGAAGACTAACAAACCGCTCAAAGAAGTTGCTTAGAAGCTTTTTGAGCCTTCATAAACCTAGTTAGGACTTATGATCAAAATTCTTTTGGGAATTCTTAAATAAAGCCGGCCTATTCCTTTTAATTTCATGGGAATTCATAAATTTGATAATTTATTTTTTTTTTAGAAATTTTTCCATTTGGTTTTTCTGTTTTTTTTTTTTTTTGTATGCCCGATTAGCCTCAACA
This sequence comes from Lordiphosa stackelbergi, assembly GCA_018904235.1. Classification (NCBI taxonomy): domain Eukaryota; kingdom Metazoa; phylum Arthropoda; class Insecta; order Diptera; family Drosophilidae; genus Lordiphosa; species Lordiphosa stackelbergi. Next base: position 52,483 of record JAEIFU010001952.1, on the reverse strand, counting down.
TTTCCGCGAAACAATTTTCACAACTTTAATTATATAAAACCAAAAAAAAAATTTAATTGCAAATCACTTTTATTCTGTTTTTGTTCGCTGTTTTATTAGATTTGTTTGTTTTCCCAACGAAATTCGCCTGCCTTCTCGTTCAAAGCGGCGGAGGGGGCGCGCGCGCGTCTGTGTCTGTGTTTGTGTGTGCTCCAAATTTCAAGTTCATTGTCCAAATACACCAACAACAACAGGGGGCGTGTCCGGAGGGGTTAGCTGAAGAGTCATACGTTTTGTTTAGTTGGAAGCCACATAAATTTAAATGCATTTTTAACTTGAATTTTAAGAAATGTAAAACAAATTTCCACTCAAAAACCCCAAATTGGTACAACACCCCATAAACTGAAAGATTTCGGGTATATTGGTTTTGACCTTGCAGTTAGTTTGCATTAAATAAAAAGTCTAAACTAAAAGAAAATTGCAATAAATTATTCCCAGAAAAGTCAGTTCCTTTCTAGTAAAGGTTTCAAGCAAATTACTTTACCAAGAATCGAAACTGACCTCAAATAACTCAGCTTCTAAAGAAAATTTCTTTCTAGAAATTTGGTTACCTGAAACTTAGTTAGACAAACAATCATTCCTTTCCGGGATTTCTGCGTTGATCTCGGAATGGAACAAATCAGTTTCGATCGGGTTCAATTTCAAAAGACTTAAAAGAAAAAATGTTACAAGAAGGGGGAAAAGAGAGAGACACCGACCGAATTTTAAGATACCATCAAACAATTTTATGTACCTATTTTACTGGGACTTGAACTCGGGACCTCCTAGACTAAACACGGTCCCCTCCCGACTATCTCAGAAAACCTTGGAAAACAATTTTAAGAATGTAAGCACTTCATTTTGCCACTGAACAAGCAGCAAGAGCCATGGTTGAGTGGACATAACATTCGCTAAAAGGTGGTTTTTAACGGTAACATAACTCAGAAAACTAAAAACAGGAACATAAAATAGTAATTATTATTAAGGAAGACAAGTCTGAGGAAACTAAAATCCGGACATCAAAAACTGGGTGATCCAAAATTGGGAACCAAAAATCTAGTAACTTAAAAGTTAGCAACCTCAAAATCAGGAACCCAAAAATTAGGAAAAGTAAAAATAACCAATATTTATTGAAATAATAAATATTTAATATTTGTTATTTTGACTTTTACTACATATCGATATTTTGGCTATAAATATAAGAAAAGTCGTTATAATAAACTTTGTCGTGAACTCTTTTATTGCTTTGATATTTCTTTATATTGTAGGGGAAGATGGGGGTCTGAGCTACGGGGGTTGTGAGCCACGCGAACATTGGCCACAAAAAAATTTTAAATCTTTTTGTTTATGTCAAATGTCTCTCTTCATATTACCTAACTTTTGACAAGCAACCTATCAGTCAACACGTTCGTTAAGTTTGTGCACCAGAACGCCATTATTCAAAAAAGTTTTTGTTTTCATTTTTGACTGAATATTAATCAAAATTTTATTCGTAATGCCAAAAGTAAGTATGTATAAAGCAAATAATGTCACTTTTTCCAAAAAAAATCGGTTTTGACAAAATAAAGAGTATGTTGCAATAATGCGCAACAAAAGGCAGAAGAAAAACGCTCCAAATAGGTGAAAGAAAACATTAAAAAAAGGGTAAACAAAACAAAAGAACAGCTACCCGCAAAACGTGATCGTATATAAAAGAAAAGAAGCCAACTGTCAATCGGTCAAGCAATTTTCACTTTTCATTGATATTTCTTAATTCAGAATATGAGATACATTGTTAATTTTTTCATTCAATAAAAAATAATTGCTTAAAAACACGAATTTAAAATTTTTAAAATGGGTGGCTTACAACCCCTACAAATTTTCGAAATGTCAGAAAATCACTTTTTTTCAATATAAAATGAAATTTTTTTTTTTAACTAATGATGAGCAAAGTTACATGCATCTTTGAACTAAAATACAAAATACAGAACGAAAAAATATTGATTTTTGGCACAGTTATGTTTGAAAAACAAAACTACAAAACTACCATCTTTCCCTACTAACTGACGACCCAGTAAACCAAAAAATAACAACAACAATAACAACAAGGTTTGAAGTTATGTGCAAGCACAACGAGACCTAGAGCCAGCGCAATATTGATGGTTTTCCCCTATACAAAATTTAAAAAAAAAAGACGGCATTGCTACTTTAAGACTTTGTCGAACAGAGAACAGAAAAATGGTTTTTCAGCTCTTCAGATTTTTATAATCTGTACCAAAAGTACACAGAGTATATGAAGTATGTAACAGGAAAAAGAATAATTTCCAACCCTATAAAGTAGGGGAGAGTGGGGGGTTGTGATCATAGTTTTGTTTTTCGAACATAACTTCGCCAAAAATCAATATTTTTTCGTTCTGTAAATTTTGTATTTTAGGTAAAAGATGCACAAAACTTTCCTCATCACTAGTTTTAAAAAATAAAATTTTGGGTTTTTTTTATTTCATATTGAAAAAAAAGTGATTTTTTGACATTTCGAAAATTTGTGGGGGGTTGTGAGCCACCCATCTAAAAGTTCAAAATTCGTGTTTTTAAGCCATTATTCTTTATTAAATGAAAAAATGAACAATTTTTCTCATATTCTGAATTAAGAAATATCAATGAAGAGTGAAAATTGATTGACGGCATCAGGCTTGTTTTCTTTTATATACGAGCACTTTTTGCTTGTGGCTGTCTTTTCAATGTTTTTTTTTACTTCTTTGGAGAGTTTTTCCTCTGTTTTATTGCGCGTCATTGCAATATTCTCTTTGAAAGTCAAAACGACTTTTTTTCAAAGTGGCTCACAACCCAAGAAATTGTTACAAAAAAAACATATTTCTATCAAAAAGACAATTAACCAAAGATATTTCCCTCATACTTACATTTGTCATTACGAAAAAAATTTGTATAATATTCACAAGTCAAAAATGAAAAAAAAAAACCTTTTTTTTGAAAAAAAAAGTCGAGTTCTGGTTCACGAACTTAAAGAAGGTGTAGACTGATAGGTTGCTTGCCAAAAGTTAGGTAATAAGAAGGGAGACACATGACATAAACAAAAAGTTTAAATTTATTTTTTTTTGTGGCCAATATTCGAGTGGCTCACAACCCCCAGCGGCTCAGAACCCCCCATTCTCCCCTATATATATTCGTGATAAGCTTCAACAGCAGAGTCGAGCAGATCTCAGAGATGGTAAGAGATAGTGGTTTGTCATGTATGGGACATGGAGAACAAGTTTGTTTTCAATTTTTGCCACGCCCCCTGCAGCCCCCTCAATTTGGAAAAAACGTTATATCTTCCAAAGTTTTTTTGATAGAAGTTTTGCACCTTCAAGAGATTAATCAAGATTATTTATCGATTTGCTGAAGAAATGATAAAAATCGGAAGAACTGTACTTAAGTTATGACCAAAAGTCAGTTACAGTGGTTACAGTAGTGGCGCCATCTATTGGTCAAATTATGATAAAAAAAAATTTGCTGCCTCAGCGCAGCAGCAGCGCTGCTACTGCAGGGTACACAACAGTCGGGCTTGACCGAGTTTCTTAAGTTTAAGGTATAATTTTTTTTTGAACCAAACGGATAACTTGGGATTGGAACAGGTTCAGATTCAGAAATTATGTAGCAATTGGTTCGGTTTAAGGTTAGGCTAGCTGTCAACAATCTGTGTTAGAACCGGTTCGTTGCCCTGCTTAAAATAATGTTTACATATAAATATTTAAATTTGAAATACGGTTTCCAGTTAATATTAAGATCTTTGCTTTAAAGTTTGAGCTTTTATTTGCTTTTGGTTAAGCGGCTCCATGCTTTTATAAGTGTGCCCATATTTACATTCGTATGTGAGTGTGACCATTCACACTATTTGTTATTATAGCTGTGCTTAAACTTGCTGAGGCCAATAAAAAATAAATTTGGACCCAGTCTTGCATTAACCCCGTCCCGTCCGGATCCCAACGTAACATTTTTAAATTAATGCCGACTCTACTCGATCCATCAGTTTTTTCTTTTTTTGTTGTGTTGTGGGAATCCGGCGTAATAATTTAATTACCGTTAGAATTATTTCAATAGTTAAAAATTTAATTATTGGTAATTATATGTAATTGAAGTAATTTCCGATGCAAATATCATTACAAGAAAGTAGTTGTAATTGTAGTTAAAGCTTGTAATGGTAATTGACTTAGACTTTGATTGAATATTAGTTTCTAAAAGGAGATTCAATCGATTCATAATACAACAAAATTCCGTCAATAATGTTCAAATATTCATGTTAATAAGCTAAAGTTACTCGAAAGTAATGGACAAACATCGCAGCTTACCTCTCCGAAAAAAAATTACATATTTTAAAAACTCGAATTGGAAAAAGTTTGATAACATTTTGAACTTATTTCAAGACATTTTCTCCTTTTGGATTCTTAGATCGATGAGACATTTGTTGGTACAAAATATTTTTGATGAACTAATAATACAATTAATGGACCTCATTCTCTACCACGGAACATAAAAGTGCCTCCACTTTAAATGGAAAGCTGTGATAGTTACAAAGTTTTGAAAAAACTTACTAAAGTGATTTTTTAAACCGACCATTTTGCCGGTAAGTGTCCAGTACCCAAAACCCCAATCCGAACCGGTTCTCCCTTCGTACTTAAAGGCAGACTTCTGTCACAATACCAAATGCTTCATTTTACTAGAAAATGATTTAGGATCGCAAAATCGTCCAACTAAAATCTTTGAAATCTCCTAAAAAGCTGTTGGGATATGTAAGTTTTTCTTTATTGAAACTGTTTTTCCTGTTTTTGCCTATCCCCATGGCTCATAAGTGAATTGCCTATATAAAACCAATTAAGTGAATCAAACTTTTGACCGTTACCCTTCTAGGGAATATCAAAACTCTTACCTTGGCATTTATGTCTGTGTTTTTGTTTGCTATAAAACACAAAACTAAATTCGTTAGAAAAACTGAAAACATAAATAAACCAGCTTAGAGTTCCCTTGTTATTGTTATTTTTGCACTAAAACAAAATAACATAAATAAAAAAAAATTTAAGAACTTCTGTCAGAGTTTTCCTCCCATTTCTTTGTCATATCAGCGCGCTCATATTTATAATTAAAAAAAAAAAAAAAAAAACGAGAACAAAAACTGAGCCGACAACAAATCACAAAAATGAAATTACAAAGGAAAAAAAAACAACTCAAGTAAATAAATAAACAACTGCAAAATATTGGATGACTGGATTGACTAACTGACGACTGTATGACGACTCCGACGACTCCGACTCTCTGTGTAAACTAGCGAAATGAGAAAAAAAGACAACAATAAAAACTACAAACACGTTAGGCAAATTCGCTGATAACTTTCAGTAACATTACAAAAAAGCACAAATAAAAATAAAAAGCGCAAAGAAAAACCCCAAAGAAGCAGCAAAAGCAAAAAGGAACAAACAGATAAAAAACTATTTCCGCTTAACAAAGGCAGAAAAAAAATATAACAATTTCAAATAATAATCACAAAACAAAAACAAAATTATGTCGCGATCAAAAAAAAAAAAAACCAAACGGCGGCCTCTATTTTTATGCAATTAACCGAAAAATATTATGACCAATAAACAACGAAATTTGTATACCCTTGCAGGAACCTGGAGAAGTGGCATACAAAACAAAAAACACAATAATTACGTAAGAGCATTTCCACAGAAAGGTTCTCCGTGACCGAAAAAATATTTAAAAAAAAAATGATTGAATTTAATAATGTAATGTGAAACATGAAAATTGGCCTGAATACTGAAGATATGCCCTCATAGTATGTACTAAAGCTAATGTAAATAATTGAACTCAATGAAAATCTACATCATTCCCCTTTAGTTAAAAGTTAACTGCTTCAAAATATTTTTGTACAATTCGCAGACTTATAGTTTTGTTAAAATGCAGTCGAAATCGCCTTCCATTTTTGTCACTTGATAAATCCCACGATTTTTTGGAAGAATTCCTTTTTGTTTTCTATAGTTTTTTGCACTTAAAGGCGTAGGAATGTTGCTTTCGCGACTGTGGAAATTGCCCATACATTAATATTCTAATGTTCTGAAATCGGATCTACAACTTTCTAAGAAAAAAACGAGAAGGCCAACTTTGCATATGCTGTTTTTGAAACATCAGAGTTTGAGAACGGTAGCATTTAAATCCAAAATTTTTTCTTAATAAATCCCACCAATACGTGGTGTAGTTGGTTGTCTTCACACCACTTAACAAGTTTCTCATCTGTCATTTCACTTTTAATTACAAATATGATCCGTCTCAGGCACCCCAGCCCAGCAGCGTAGCCTTTGTTCTGGGCTAACTTCTATTCTCTTCGGCATCGGCATTTGCTCTCAGTTTGTTCGCTCTTTCGCCTCTCACTTGACTGTTCAGGACGATCCGGCATAAAGCAATCCCGATTCGGATTGACTTGGGCTCACTCGTTCTTATAATTGTATTCCCGCTGCCGGGATCAAAACATTCTTTTTATACCCTTGCAAATGGTTCTATAATTTTGCCCAGAAGTTTGCAACGCATAAAAATATTCATTTCCGACCTTATAAACTATATATATTCTTGATCAGGGTGACGAGCTGAGTCGATTGAGCTTTGTCCGTCCGTCTGTCTGTCCGTCTGTCTGTCTGTTTCTACGCAAACTAGTCTCTCAGTTTTAAAGCTATCGAGCTGAAACTTTGCACAGAATCTTCTTTTTACTGCACACTGCTAATATGTCGGAACCGACCGGATCGGATGACTATATCTTATAGCTGTCATAGGAACTATCGGTCGACAAGTGGGTTTTATTTAGAAAAATTGTTTGTTTTAATGCTGGCTTTCTTAAACTCTGATGAATTAAAACATTTGCAAGGGTATAAAAACTTCGGCAAAGACGAAGTTAGCTTGGCCTTCTCGTTAGGCTTAAAATTTGCCCGGTTTTTTTTTGCGGTGTACCCACTTTTCAATTGATCGGCCCTATGGTAGCCATATAAAATAGTCATTCGATTTTAACCAAATTTCGAAAGTCTGTCTGAAAGCATATAATGTTAATAGTGTCAAATTTTTACAACGCTAACTTTGAAAACAAAAAAGTTTGTCTCACCAAGACCTATTTTTCGACCGATTTCCTTAGACCATATACCATCATCCATACTAGAGTCCGCCAAGTTCCTGTCCTCTGTGTATACAAAAGCCCTCTGCAGCAGCGACGTCGACACACCGACAGTATACAAGCTTATACTGCTCTTCTTTGCATATGATTACATACTCCGAGATTTGAACCCAGTTCTTGTTGATTTCTAGTCTCATGTCTTAACCTCTACACCATTTCTGTTAAGAAAGAGTGTTATATAACTCTCAATTATCTTTTCTGGCTTCCATGAATTTTAAATGACATAGATAAACAAGTGAGAAAGTCGGTCAAGCCCGACTATAACATACTCTGTACCTGGAGAAGGAGCTGAATGCACTGCAGCTGCTGCGCTCATCTCCCTCTCTCTCTCTCTCTCTCTCTCTCTCTCTCTTTCTCTCCCTCTCTCTGTTTCTAACATTGTGCGGCGTTGGTTGTAAAAGGGTGGGAGGGGGTGGCGGGGTGATTTACTTATTTGCTCATAACTTGAGAACCGCTCATCCGATCTTTATCATTTCTTCGGCAAATCGATACATATTGCTAATGACTAACTATCTCTAGAAGGTACGAATCATCTATCTACAAAACTGTGGGAGTTATGACGTTTTTTCAAAATTGCGGGGGCGGGAGGGGGCGTGGCAAAAATTGAAAATAAACTTGATCTGCCTGCAAGTATAAAAAGCATTTGTCCCATACATGCCAAACCTCTATCTCTTACCATCTCTGAGATCTGTTTGTTCATACGGACGGACAGACGGACGGACGGACGGACAGACAGACGGACAGACGGATATGGCTTTATCGACTCGGCTGTTGATGCTGATCAAGAATATATATACTTTGTAGGGTCGGAAATGATTCCTTCTCCCTGTTACATACTTTTGCACAAACTTAATATACTCTATGTACCTTCGGTACAGAGTATAAACAATGTGAAAACCTTTGGGGTGAATGGACACATATTTGAAATATTTACATTTTTTTTCCTATGGAGAATATGTTACATATTATTGAATATGTAATAATATGTGAAAATTTGTACATAATTGCTATAGTGGAAATAGGCTATAAGTGCTAAATGAGCGCGCTCTCGCTTGGCTAAACACACACACGCAACGCAAAAATAAGTATGTATGTGTTGACGATCCCTGATCCATACCCATCGGTCTTATGGCAGCCATAAGATATAGTCATCCAAAGTTGACTAAATTATGAAAATCTTTGGCTATGTTTGAGGCCGCTAACATAGAAAACAAAAAAGTTTTTCTTACTAATAACCAGAGCTCGCAAATAACTGTTGACCGTTTATCTCTTTGCGGTCTGTGCACGAACATAACCGAAAAAACATAGCACGCTTGCTCTCTCTCTGAGCATAACACTTTTATTCGATTTGTTTTGGTTTTAAGACAGAGTTCCCCAACGATAGCCCCGGGGGCACGAACTTCTTACCGAATGCTTGCCGAAGTCAACCTTCATTGTGTGTTAGAGAGAGACACAGTCACGTTTTCGAGCTCTCTGCTTGGGAAACCCTGTTTTAAGTTGACTGTTCTCAGTTGAGCTATTCTAGTTGTGCTCATTCAATAACAACATACAGAGAGCGATTCGAGTGAGCGAAAAATGAAACGCTCAACGTAAACGCCCCAAACGAACGCCTCATTCGCACCCACACGCATACAAATGCAAATGACTTTTATTTTCTTCGCTCGCGTTCAAACGGTCTGCGAATAAGCAGAGCAAAAGGGCAACAATATAATTGTGTGTTCTCTGAGCGCAGACCGTTTGCGCGACATTCGTACGCCTTTAAAGTGCATAAAAATATAAAAGACAAAACGAATTTTTGATTTTGTTTCTATTTTTTGGTAGAATTTGGGTAGCAGTATATTTAGTGCAAAGGGTAGGTTTAGTAGATTTGATGATTAAAAAATACTTAAAAAAAATCATGGGATTTATCACGCGACAAAACTGGAAGTCGTTTTTGACTGCATCTAAAAAAATTCATAAATCTGCGAAAGTTAAATAAATATTTTGACGCAGTTAACTTTTAAATAACTGGGGAATAATGCAGCTTTTCATTGAGTGCAATCATATTCAATTATTTACATTAGTTTTGTTTTTATTAGCTTTAATATTATGAAGAATGCGACATCTTAAAAAAAGCTTACAGTGAAATGGACATATCTCCAGTATTCAGGCCAATTTTCTTATAGTAAAGAATCAGAAAAGTAGGGTTGTCGAATATTTCAAAAATATCTATATCGATATTTTTGGCGATATTGAAAAAGTATCATTTCGATATAAATATTTTGGTGTCAAAAACATCGATATTATAGATATTTTCGATATTTTTCAATAAAAGCCCGGATCTTAACAATGAACAGGTGTATTGAGGTAATTAAGGCGTCATTTGGACGCGTAATAAGAACTACAAACTGACTGCAAAAAAAATATAGATTTAATGTTAAATTAACAAAAGATAACCAAATCATCAGTGACCTGTGCCTACATGTACTGGCCCCAATGACTCTTACTCCAAGCCGGAGCTGCCATAATCGTTTGGGAATTCCTAAACGACTTAACAGCACACACATTAACAAAACATATTTATTTTTTATTTCAAACACTCCTGCCCAAAATTATACGACACCCCGAAAATTTTAGTTTCGACCCTCGTAGGAAAATGGGAAAGCATAAGACAACGAAATCAAGTATGTAGAATGAAAGCTTAATGAATTCTGCTTAAAATCTGATATTCTTAACTCTGATTGCATCTCGCGTTTTCAAGTAGTGGTAAAAAAAAGCATAAAAGTTCGATTTTTGTCATGTCTGCAAGTGTATCAAAAATATACGACACATGGCAATTTGTTGGATTTAGGTTATATTTGCTCTTATATTTGTTGAGTTTGCACTGGTCCTTGTTTTTATTGCACTGCGTTTTTGTACATCAACTTTAATAAAATAACTTTTTAAATATTTTGCTCTACATCACCAGATCACAAGAAACAGTTATTCGCAACAGGGTGACCGAAGGCTAAAACAAAAATATCCCCGAAAAATATCACCAAAAAATATTCGATATCCGATATATCGCCTCCGAAAAATATTCGATAATGATATTCTTCATTTTGGGCAAAAATATCGATATTTCGATATATCGATCATATTTTCGACAACCCTACAGAAAAGCTGTTCATACATTTTAGAATTTATTTTGATTTTTGTTTTCAATTTTATGTTAAGAAAAATCATTTAAAAAAAACAATTTTTTTCAACCTCGGTGGACCTTTCTGGGGAAATGCCCATATGCATTTTTTTAGTAAATTTCACCTTCTGTTTCCGGTTTTGAAAGTTTCTTTCGAACCGATTGGCTTAAGGCATTATTTACCAAACGATAATTACCAAATATTAGAACTTCACGTTAGTCTACGTTGATCTACACCTCCTATTTACCCGTCTAAATATTTACGTTTCTATTTACAAGTCTGTATGAAATTTGCAAATTTCGAGATTTTTTTGGACCGTTCAATCTTCAAATTCTCTTTACCTCTGTCATAACAATCTTAACTGATTATAAAATTTTGCGATTTTTTTTGGACTGATTGGCCTCCGCCTTCTATTTACCTGTCTACAATTGATAACTATTAAATCCTTATAAAAATCAAAATTGTTTAGAAATTTTGCAAATTTTTGCGATTTTTTTAACCAATTGGCTTTTTGGGAGTTTTTAATAGCTATTCGGGGTGGATAACGAATTTCCGATAGCGACAAGTGTTTTTATTTTAAGTTGGCAACCCTTGCAAAAGGGTATTATAATTTGCCAGAAGTTTGCAACGCATAGAAATATTCATTTCCGACCCTATAAACTGTATATATTCTTGATCAGGACGACGAGCTGAGGCGATTTAGCTTTTGTCCGTCTGTCTCTCTGTCCGTCTGTCTCTCTGTCCGTCTGTCTATATGTTTCTACGCGAACTAGTCTCTCAGTTTTAAAGCTATCGAGCTGAAATTTTGCACAGAGTCTTCTTTTTACTGCACACTGCTAATATGTCGGAACCGACCGGATCGGATGACTATATCTTATAGCTGCCATAGGAACTATCGGTTGAAAAGTGGGTCTTTGTGAGAAAAACTTTTTTTGTTTTTAATGTTAACGGCTTCCACTTCAGCAATTATTAATACTATACGCTTTCACATAGATTAGGAAGTTTTTGTCAAAATCGGATGACTATATCTTATAGCTGCCATGGGAACTATCAGTCGAAAAATGGGTTTTAATGAGAAAAATTTTTTGTTTTTAATGTTAACGTGTCTCACATCACCGATTATTAATATTAAACGCTTTTATACAGATTTGGAAGTATTGGTCAAAATCGGATGACTATATCTTATAGCTGCCATGGGAACTATCAGTCGAAAAATGGGTTTTAATGAGAAAAACTTTTTTGTTTTTAATGTTAACGTGTCTCACATCACCGATTATTAATATTAAACGCTTTTATACAGATTTGGAAGTTTTGGTCAAAATCGGATGACTATATCTTATAGCTGTCATAGGAACTAGCGGTCGAAAAGTGGGTTTTATTTAGAAAAATTGTTTGTTTTTATGCTGGCGTTCTTAAACTCTGATGTATTAAAACATTTGCAAGGGTATAAAAACTTCGGCAAAGACGAAGTTAGCTTTAACTATTTTTAAATTTATTAGCTCAAAAGAGAGTACTCTTCCAACTTTACTTATTCTTGTTTCTTTCAATTCTATATTTAAAGGCATTACTTTTGTGCGTTACAAAACATTTTGACCAAATAAAAACACCACTGTATGTTAAAAGATTAAAACTCACGCACAAAAAAACTTCCCAAATACAGAACAAAAGAAAACATCTACAATAAAAAGCACCCAAAACGAAATCCAATCAAATTATGAATCACAAAATAAATGAAAAAAGACAAAAATAAAACGGTTTTGTGGTCGGCTGCTCTTTTTGGTGATTGTTATTTTTTAATATAATTTCATTTGGCTTTTTTCAGTTTTTTTTTGTATTATTTTAATTTATCCGCTTCCGTGGCATTGCGATGTGGGATTTATATAAACATACATACTAGAGTATTATTTCTATTTGATTTTTGTTGAATTTGACTTTTGTGCTGACAAAAAACTCGCTGAGGCACAAAACTTATCATTAATTTGGTTCAACTGGTTAATTTATTGTAATTTAAGGTTTTATATTCAAGGAATAGATCTGGAAATGAAAAAGTAAAGTAGAGCAAAAAATGCAGTGACAAAAATCTAGTACGTCGCAGAGTCGCTGTGCTTGGGCATTGTTGGTCTTGAACAGGGTTTCTCAAGTAGAGCGAGGTCAAAAATGAGAACGTTTAGGTGTAACCAGCTCTGACCTACTTAATTGACTGAAAGGCTGCCTGCTCTCTTTGGAAGTCTCGGCATGTTTGACTGGCGTCGGCTTAAGGCCAGGCGACTTCTTAGTCAGTGAAGGAAAAAATCAAGGCTTTAACCAGGTTCAAGCCTGGAACTGAACCGAACTAAAATTTTAGCTATGGTTCAAAACTTGTTGCCCAGCGATTTCTTAATTATTTTGTATTTTTTAAAACCATTTAGTTTCCAAATTTCATTTTAGGTCATTAACAAAAAGTATCCAAGTAATTGATTTTTTCAAAAAGCTGTAGCCAACTTTACTTACATTTTGAGAGTTAACTTACATACTTGTACCTTATCGAGATCTGCGTTTACTTTTCTCCCCCGCACCCACCCTTATGGTCCCAAAGCGAACTGTGAATCATGATCAAAACTGCTGGCAAAAGTCGAAGACTGAAATTTTTGTATATTTTGTTTGTTTTTTGTACAAATAAAGAAGGCAGAAAATATTTAAAACAAAGGTGCCAGCAAAATAAAGTCAAGCATTTAATTTATTTACCCTCTCCTTCCCCCACTACAGCGCGCGCTGAGCTCCTCGACCAAGTTCCCTGAATTACGTCGTCCTATCGTACGTACAATCAACTTCGTCCCCGGCCGTCGAACGAGAAACGAGGAAGAAAAACTCTCGTTTTACTGTTGCTCGGAGCCGCCTTCGTGCAGCGCCTTTTTTTGGGGTTTTGTTTTGGCGCAGAAACTTGCGAGCAAAAAGGAAACTGAAACCGAACTTTGGGCTGGGCAGAAGAAAATAACAACAAAAACTTCATTTATATTTGTGCAGCAGAAACAAAATGGCAAAGGGCGGCAACTTAAAAGCCTTCAGTTTTCGAAAAAAATAAAAATAAAACTCAGTCAATAAGAAATATTCGCTTGGTAATGTGGCTACACAGATTTTTTAGAAAATGCTTTTCAAAAATCGAAACCAGTTTGGGTCCCCTCGAGTTGGATCATGAACATACCATCAATTCGATACATTTAGTTTCAATTAAATTATTTTGCTAAGCTACGGTTTTGTCATCGCTATATTCAGAGCTGCTAACAGCGCCAACAGTGTAGAGCGTGGGAGAGGGACAACAGATATTGTTTTTGGAAGATTGAAACAAAAGTAGCCACGAAAGTATGTATATATTGGGAACTCTCTCACTGAAGTTCTGTTTTTGCATGTTCGCTTTCTGCCAAGTCTTAGGCTTCTGCTGCTTTTGTATGTAAAATGAAAGAGCTCAGTTGTATAGTCGCCTACACATGGCCAGCAGTAATTCATTGAAAAATTTGTATTCCTATTTGTTCTACGAATAATTAGTGGAAGAATTGCAAGTTAATCTAGAACGATCGTTTCAAATGCCAAGGCCAAAATCAAATGTGCAAGTGTGAACAAAAACTTAAGGTGAGTTGATGTTACGAATTTACTTTACTTTAAAATGATGCTCAGTCCAATGTGGGCTAATCCTGCGTTGCGGACGTTACATTTGTACGAAAATTTGCTTGTTAAATTTGACACAGCTGGCGTCCGCATTGGTATATTTAATAATTTTTTGCAAAAAATCAGTTCTTCGTACTTTCAAACCCAATTTAAAATAAGGTTATCTGTTTAGTTGCGGACGTTACAAAAAATGGAAGTCGACCTTGAGGTTTATGTACATTTCCACATTTTTTTGCATAATAAACAAAAAAGTCTAATAACGAAAAATTAGGTGGAATAAACGACCATTTCAGCCGCTTTCAAAAGAATGATAACTCGTCCCGTTATTAAAATATCTTCATTTTCGGTCTGTTGTGGACGTTACGTTGCGGACGTTTTTCCATTAAGCCATACTGTATAAAAATTTTTTTTTCATCCGATTGACTTGAAACTTGGGTTTGTAGGCATAGTACGCAAAATAATTCGATACGTGTTTTCCGATTTTGGAAAATCCGCCCACGAGGAAAACGACCGGAAAATTCAGCGTGGAAAAAAAAATTAATAGTATTTCATCCGATTGGCTTGAAACTCGGTTTGTAAGAACAAAATTCAAATTCACTTTTTGTTACTTTCAGTTGTTTCACGACCACCTAGAGAATTTAAAGCCAGATAATTCACAGGCAATTTTTGTTCTAGTTTCCAATTAAATGGAGTAATTTTTTTCAAAAAATGTGATAAAGGTATTTTTTCATCAAATTAATACAGCGAAAAACTCTGTTTATTTATAATATTAAAATTATTTTTTTCCATTTTTTAAATTGTTTTTCTGAATGCACAATATAATATTAGGTGCAAATCCAAAAAAAATAATGAGGAAGAGTTTTTTTGTTTTCATCTTTTCTATTTTCATCTTTTCTATTTTTATACCCTTGCCAAGGGTATATTATAATTTGGCCAGAAGTTAGCAACGCATAGAAATATTCAATTTTCCGACCCTATAAACTATATATATATTCTTGATCAGGGAGGACGAGCTGGGTCGATTGAGATTTGTCCGTCTGTCTGTCCGTCTGTCTGTGTGTTTCTACGCGAACTAGTCTCAGTTTTAAAGCTATCGAGCGAAACTTTGCACAGAGTCTTCTTTTGCCAGCACTGCTAATATGTCGGAACCGACCGGATCGATGATCATATCTTATAGCTGCCATAGGAACTATCGGTCGAAAAGTGGGTCTTTGTGAGAAAAACTTTTTGTTTTTAATGTTACCGTCTCCCACTACAGCCAGTATTAATTTTTTATGATTTCACATAGATTTGGAAGTTTTTATCAAAACGGATGTCTATATCTTATAGCTGCCATTGAAACTAACGTTCGGGGGGGGAAAAAAGGGGGGTTTAATGGGGGGAGAAAAACTTTTTGTTTTTGTTAATGTTAACGTGTCTCACTTCAGCGATTATTAATATTATTACGCTTTTATACAGATTTGGAAGTTTTGGTCAAAATCGGATGACTATATTCCTTTATAATGCCATAGGAACTATCGGTCGAAAAGAGGGTTTTAATGAGAAAACTTTTTTTTTTTAAATGTTAACGTCTTCACGGTCAGCTACTATTAATATTATACGGGGCTTTTACAAAAAGAGATTTGGAAGTTTTGTCAAATCGGATGACTATATTTTATAGCTGTCGGTAGGAACTACCGGTTGGGCGTAAAAGTGCGTTTTATTTGGAAAAATTTTTTTATAGCTAGCGTTCTTAAACTCTGATGTATTAAAACATTCGGGCAGAGGGGATATAAAAACTTCGGCAGCTTACTTGTTAAAGCTGGCTCTCTCGTTTAATAACAAAGTTAACCGCGATTCAGCCAAAATCGCGTTTTTCTTCACTTCGAAGTGCTGTAAAAATAGAAAATATAAACAAAAAACGCTCCTGATTACCTCGAAAATTGACGCACTTTTTTTTTGTTTAAAAATGTGTATCAACTTTTTTGGATCGGTTTAGTAGATTTTATTCTGATGTACAATCGCAAACCATTTTTTTTGAGGCCCCTGAGATCCACCGTCACCGGCTTATTTTTCTTATTTTTCAATATTTTCTTTGAAAATTTTTTTCTTAAAATACTAAAAGTTGCACAACAATATGTAATGAAGCTTACTTAAAATTATATTATGCTGTCGCCGCAAAAAAATTATAAAAATATGCGTTTCCCTGCTTATTATTTGGAGTTTGAATATGTATCCTATTATTCCATTAACAAACATTTGGATTTTGGGACAACTTTAAATTTCAGCCCTTGGTAAAAATTTTCGATTAGCCCATATGTAAGCTTCTAGACTTTTCTTGATTCTAATTCTATGTGAGTGCTTAGAAAGTTAAATGAATTATTCTTATGTTTGTAGTACATGCTATGTTCTAGTACACCTACAGCATATGGAAAGTCTTACTAAAATTAGTGTAAATGACGTTAGGATGCATTTTACATAATAAAGTAAAGTTACTTGTAGTATATCGACTTTTCACAAATCCATGTTGGAAGACTGAAACAATGGAACTACATAATTGATGCAGTTGAGATTTCAGATTTTTCTTAAAAAACTGTCTGATATCTTTAAAGCAGAGATGGGCGCATCGCGATCGTCTTGAGCACACGAGGCAGCGCGCTGCTCGCGTGTGCATTAGCCTCTGCCGCGGCCGACCGCACAAAATCACACGTACGCTATAAGCATTTAAAGCAACACTAATGTTGTGCACGAAAGTTGTGCCGTATGCGTGTGAAAGGACGATATGTGTGCATGCCCATCTCTGCGGTGAAGTTATATCACTTTTATACCGTTTTTTATAAAGAGGAGTGTTAGTGCTGTCCTCTACAACTGCATTTTTACATTTTCGTATTTTAGGCAAAATGTATGTACACTCAGAAAAACCAAGAACTTTGTACTTCGAATCAAGTACTAACGGTGTCAATAGTACGGTAAGTACGAAAATACTTGATTCAAGCACAAACTATTAGAGTACGATTTTTTCAATCCCAAAATACTTGTTTGAAGACTGCTTGCTGGGATATTTTAAGTACATTTCGAACTATTATTATTGTTTTATATCTCTGCACCCAATAAAATGGGTAAAAGGATCATGAAGTTGTGCAAATGTATGTAACAGGGAGAAGGAAACATCTCCGGACCCTATAAAGTATATATTTTCGTGATCAGCATCAATAGCCGAGTCGATTAGCTGGCGTCCGTCTGTCCGTCTGTCCGTCCGTCTACAGTCCGTCCGTCTAATCCGTCTGTCTGTAAGGAACGCGTCGATCTCCGTGAGATGGTTGAGAAGAGGTCGACATGCATGGGGACAACAAGCCTTATCTTCGTTATCTTTCCTTTGGGAGAAGGTTTAGATTCGAATCTTGGTTCGACCCATATCGAACTGAATTTGATAGAAAAGCAATAAATGTGATTAATATTCTGAGTTTATTGAATTTTAATCAGGCTCAACAATTCTAGGTTTTGGGTTCAAAAAAGTCAAAATTCTGTGACCTGACCGGTTTCGGTTCATAATCGGTTTGCCGCCCTGCAAAAACAATTTAAAATTTGGAAAAAGATCGACAAGTGCAAGATTCGTTTTAAGGTTTATTTCACAGTCGATGTTTGAACCGGCTCAGCTTAAATTGTTTTGCTATAACGCATATATCTTTGATTTTATCTGATATATACATATTTATATATAAGTAAATAAGCCGGGCAAGTGCCGGGCTGGCACAGCTGTGAAAATTCCTTCATACTGCACATAATATGGTGCACACATACATACAACACAATACACAGAAAAAGAGACATGTACATTACCCAAAGAGTAAATCACTTTTTGAACCGAACCGTGGGGGGAGGGGGGGAGAGATGTCAGTATATGGAAAATATCTCAATATTCACTTCTGCGATTTTTTTTTTGTGTGTGGTGGGGTGGCCCTTGCCTAGGTCAGGCGTTAAGTCCGGGTCCCTCCGTCATTGAACAATTTTATATAAAATACTTGTACGCAAAAAACGTAATAAATTACAAAGTCACAAAAAAAGGCAGACAAAAAAGATTTTTGTTTCGGGAGGAAAAAACATTTTGTTGTAAGCAGCAATACAAAAAAAAAAAAAAAATGCTCATATTCAAGGAAACGTCAACGAACAACGAGCAATGGCAGAATGGGCAATGGAAAAACAAAACATTCTCCTCTGGCTACCAGCAACTCAAAAACAGCGATTGCAATGTTGATAGCATAATTATTTTATTTTATTGCAAAAAGATGTTTGTGAATTTTCAGCAAATCTGTTTTTTAAGTTTTTTTTTATCTCAAACAAATAATATGTATCATATTTCGACCCCTAGGATATTGATTCCACAGTAAACAAAAAATTTATCCAGCTTCTGAGCTGTTCAAATCGGGGAAATTTTCAAGAAGTTGATTGACCGCTTTATCAAGTTGAATGTACTTTTTGAGTTGACGATATTAGAGAATCTGACGTCAGTAACAGAGCGTGCATTAAATCCTCCGCATTATTTCGGGTGTGGTAATTCCTCAGACATCATATCGATTGAAGGGTAAACATTTTTTATATGTGGTCCATTTTTAAGTAATTCAGCTTCAAATTTAACTTTATTAAAACATTTTTGAAGGTAAGTCCCCCGTCTGCAAAAAGAACTAATAATAGTCAGCAGCTCTGTTCGAATATAGATTTAATAACATCTGAGAAGCACTTCTTTTGCCAGCATTATATAAACTGACTCTAGCAACTACTATACAGAGGGGAAAAACCGAGAACATTGAACTTAAATTAAGCACAATCGTTACTAAAAACTATGCATGAACGGGTTTTCTCATTTGTAGTACAATGTTCTCACTTCAAGAACAATTTTTTGAGAACGCAAAATCTCAAATTGAGTTCCATTTTAAAGAACTTGATTTGACTTGATATTGTTCCGTTTTCAAGAACAATTTAAACTCAATTTGGAAAAAAATTTGATTGAGTTTGACCAGGTGTGAGCGGATTTTTTACATTTCGGTGGAATAGGGAACGGGGACATACCTCTTTTGATTGACTCCTGGATATGTGCCCTGCTGCATCTCTCTCCACCCATATATTCCATAGGAATCAGAAACATCGCTTCAACGACCCACTTCACCTGAAAAATTTGTTCGGGCTTGACTGGGAATTGAACTCGGTAGCTTATGCACTTAAACGTGTGCAATGACGCCCCAGCACATTCAGCCGTTGTACACTTTTGCAGATTCACATCTAGAGGGCCTCTTATGCTTGGTTGAGCTGACAAGAGAGAGATCAAAAAGACATCCAACTCGCTCTCTCTCTCGTATCTCTCTGTTGAAATCCGGTTTTTTTTGTTGTTTAAAGCAAATATGTATTATCCGATTGAGAACAACTTTACTCATTCTAAATAAAACATTTGGAACATTTGTTCTCAAGACTTTTACTACCATCTTGCTCTTATTTTAATTTGAAGGTAACTTATTTTCAGAACAGGTTTTTTCCTTCTGTTCACACAATTTTCGTTTTTCTGCTAAAAAAATATGGTTTCAAATCAAATCAAACATAAGGCTGGGGTTTAGTTTGTTTCTCGGCTACTCACTAAACGCATCATCTTTTAGATAGCTGCTATCTGTTACATAAACTTACAATTTAGGCCCGTTTTCTCAATGTCCGTTTAGTCAATCTAACCATAGTTTAGTCGAATTAGAGTGTCTCACACTGCTTTTAGAGAGTAGCAAACTTTGCCCCTTCCTTATATTCAGTTTAACTTTGAAACTTCAGTTAAGAGAACAGAATAACTAAGCACCCAATAAATAATGCGAGAGATTAGATAGAGAGGCCTAATTACTTGACTGATCTGGATGTTGAATTTATATAATGATTGAGGTTCCTACAAATTGAATGATTTTGCCAGAATCGCAGATGTACCTTAGTTACCTGTTTTTCACCTGAGAACTAGTGTTTGTGTTTTCAGCGTCTATGTAAGAGGAACTCATTGCGAGTTGCACTTTTTTTTAAGAAGCCTAAATGTATAATCAACTTATACGGTGTGTAAACTCTTCTTACCTAGTCGCAGATTATTTCACAAATTATTCATCCACAATTTTCGCAGCTTGGAATATGGTATAAGCAGTAACAGTGCAGACTCAGACTATTTACAGAGTTACATGCTGTGTTTTCGATAGATTTCAGTGTTGACAGCGAAAAATGTCCAGATATTAATGAGGTGCTAAATGATGTTCCAACTTTTTTCGCTTAAGCCAATTATTAGCATAAAGAGCCAAAACGAGCTAATTCCAATAAAAAAGTGCCAGTGCACCAACAGGAAAAAAAACAACAGTTTTGATGCAAAAACACCAAGTGTGGCAACCGTGCTCATAAGATTAATTCCAAAATTCTGGGGAAGCCTGTGATACCCAAATAGTCAATGTTGTTCAAAAGCGAATCGAAGCTTTCTTGGTGAATCTGAAAACACAGTTCGGTTTATTTTTACGTCTGGTTTATAGTCCATATGGAGTGGTTCGTGAGTGAATATAAAATTGTTACGGGGTTTTTTATACCCTTGGAGAGGGTATATTAAAATTGTCCGGATGTTTGTAACGCACAGAAGGAAGCATCTCCGACCACATAAAGTATATATATTCTTGATCAGCGTGACGAGCTGAGTTGATATAGCCATGTCCGTCTGTCCGTCCGTCTGTCCGTCTGTTTCTATGCTGTCTCCTCCGTCAGTTTTAAAGCTATCTTAACCAAACTTTGCACGAAGTCTTTTGGTACAAATACGCTGCACATTTGTCGGAACTGGCCGGATCGGATGGCTATAGCATATAGCTGCCATAGGAACGATCTATTGAAAAAGCAGTTTTAGTGAGAAAAACTTTTTTGTTTTTAATGCTATCGCTACCAAACCTCGTATTTATAAGTTTTTTATGCTTTCACGTAATTTCAGCAAGTTTTATGCAAATCGGGCAACTATATAGTATAGCTGCCATACAAAAGATAGATCTGAGAAAAAGTTTTAGTATAAAAACTTTTTTTGTTTTTAATGCTATCGCTCCCAATCTCGTTACTGATCAATATGATATGCTAACACATAATTCTGTTAAGTCTGATCCAAATCGGATGGCTATAGCATATTGCTGCCATAGGAATGATCGGTTAGTGAGAAAAACTTTTTTGTTTTCAATGGTAATTGTTGTCACTGTCTAGTCATTGTTCAGTCACTGTGTAGTCTATGTAGTAACTGTTTAGTCACAGTTTAGTCAATGTTAACCCACTGTTAAATCACTGTTTAGACACTGTTAAGTCACTGTTTAGTCATTGTTTAGTCATTAAATCACTGTTTAGTCACTGTTCAGTCATTTTTTTGTCACTGTTTAGTCACTTTTTAGTCAATGTTTAGTCACTGTTAAGTGACTGTTTAGTCACTGTCCATTCACTGTTAACCAATTGTTAAGTCAATATTTATTTAGTATTTAGTCACAGCCTAGGCAATCTTAACCCACTGTTAAATCATTTTTAAGACACTGTTAATTTGAAGCTTTGTTCTGCGTATCGACCTTGGCGGAGAACGCTAAGACGCCATGTCGTTAGTGTTTAATTACCGGAGGATTCGAGTTCAAATTTCAGCAAGGTAAAGCTTTTATAAATTCACCTTCATCCTGAAAGTAAGAATAAAATGTTTTTGGGTGTTTTTTTGATAATATCCATTGGATGAAAATCTAAGATCAATTAACATTAAATGGATATTTTTTTTAAATCCTTTCAACGATATTCAAACTATCCGGTCCAAATGGATACCAAAAATATCCAATGGATCAATAAACATCCTTTTTTTCAACTGTACGCACTTTTCTAGAGCTACAAAGAACGTACTATTTTTGTTTCTTTTATTTGACCCATGTACCAAACCCCGTTTTTGCGAGCAACGGGAAAACACACATCTAATTATTTCGCATACTTAGCTTACAAACCTGGTTTGAAATAAGTCGGATGAGATCAAAATTATACTCGCTTATAATAAAAAATTGTTCTATATATGAACTTATATTATCTATAGAAACTGTAAGGAATATTTTAAAGCTGTTTGACTTTCTCCCTTGGAATATCCCTTATCTTGATTTAGGCCTCCGCCCCTGCCTTTACATTTGTTTCTTTAAGTGAGTGACTTTTTTTTGTGTTGTATTTTGCTTCGTCTGATTTTCATTATATATCAAATTTCTTTTTGTTTTTGGGTAAACTTTAATAATAAACAACAAGTCCAAACTGACCTCAGGCTACAGCCCCTCTTGTACGTGCATTAAACAGCAACTCCTCGAGCTTACAATAAATTCGCAGAGTTGCCTTACCGCTTTTTGCAGCAACAATACTTGCCACTTTGTATCTTTTAGCTGAAATTTTTTTCTTCTTTCTTTTTGGTAAGGTTTTATTTTTCTCTTACACACTGTTTCACATGACATTTTTCATGACGTGCCTGACTCTTTCTCCCTTTTTGTCATTGTTTTGTTTAGCTTAAGCCATGTTTAGTTACATATAGGTATGTTGTTTTTTGTTGTTTTTCATGTACCACTGTGAGCGATCACCGCTGATTGAAAATCTCAACGGGTTCGCGGAAGAGTTCCGAAAAGCTTCCACCCTTTTGATGCAAGTTTAGTTAGGAAATAATTTAAAAAACAACAAAGTGCCTTAGCCCGTTGCAGGGTATAAAACACGCACGGAGAAAAACCTTCGTATGTAATATGAGTCAGATTCTGGGAGTAACACACCAGCCACACAAAAAAACGACGACAGTTTTCTTGATGAATGTTCGCGGTGTTGCCTGCCCCCTCCACTTTAACTTCTCCTTCCTTCTCCTCCTCCCCCTCCTCATTCTAACTCTGGCTCAAGTAATGTGAGTTTTTTGCTTCTGGCAAATATTCTTTCGCTTTTCATACGCGCGCAACCAAAAAGCCAAAGAGAGGAGCTCAGTGGAAAGCAGCTTTTGCTTTTCTCGTAGCGCAATTTGTGTCTTTGCATGGGAGTCGGAGTCAGAGCAGCAGCTAGCACCACCTGCCACTTGATGCAGAACACTATTGATCATTGTTCCCGTTTTTTTTTTTTTTTTTTTTTTGTTTCGTTTTTTGAAATGCAATCCCTTCCACCCTGAAACACATCCAAGTGTTATTCAACCCATAACTTTGTTAGGGCATTTCAGCAAAAGTAATACGTAGTTTGGGTAGCAAACTGATAAGTTAACTTACTTGCTAGCTTATTAGCTTGATGTCTTTAGATTTACGGAATGGTACAAAGTAAAAGTACATAAAACTGTTCTTGGATTAAGCCCTATTCCCAAATTGTTCTTGAAAAGAGGCTGGAATTAGCCAAAGCCCAAAATGATATTACTGTAGGTCAGAAATCTACCATCACTGCATCAGCCAAATGTTAGAACTAGTTGCGAATTTCCGGTTTAATATAATAAGCATTTTTCGTTGCATACTTTTTGGAACAGTGAGTAGAAAGGTACTCAAGGTAAGGTTAAAAGTATCCGGAATTTCCAGTACCGAGGTAAAGGTAAAGGTATAAAAGGGTACTGTTTAAAGCATGGTTTATACACCTAACCGAAAAGGTCAGGATGTGAACTATTGAGACTTTCTCGAGATTTCACCAAAGTTGGTAACTACTAGTTAGGTGCATTGAGCTCCCTCCTTCGCTTTGGTCCAAAAACTAGCTTGAAATCGCAAAAGTTTTGCGAAAGGGAAAATGGGAAAATATAAATAAGTTTTTTTTATTTTTTCTTTCAGACTATTTAGGCATCTACGACCCCTTTAGGTATATACATTCTTCAGCATCATCAGCTATAATAGCCGAGCTGATATAGCATTGTCTGTCTGGACGGACCGCCTGTATGATCAACTTGATCATTGAAGGCGTCACGGAAGGCATTCTCCGGAATAGCCTTGAGTGCCGCGGTTTGGATCCCCTCTGTCGTCTCAAAATGCTTGCCTTTCATCGGCCTTTTCAGGCGAGGAAACAAAAAAGGCCGGCGAGCACATCTTGGGATGCCGGCCTTGGTCAGGTATCTTTTCACAAGAAGTCACTTTCAAGTTCATTTGGGACCATCTTCGAGCACACTTCGCAGTTCAATGCTCGTCACAATGCAGAACCAGATTTTGGTAAATTAATATGGGCAAAAACAAGTACTAATGGACGTTCTGAGTTTAAAACTTTCGTCACGGTCACTTGTCGTGTTTTCGAGTCGAGGTCCGAACGGCACCTCCAAAAAGGCCTGGTGCCAGAAACAAACCACTTCTGGTAAAGCAACACTATCTCTGTGCAGTTTCCGAGTTTCACGCACAATTTGCCTTCCGCACACTCAAGAACACGCGCAAAAATGCCGTCCACTTCAGGTGCGAAGACAACGACCAGCTCTGTTAGCTAGGAACGCCCTCTACCAAACCCAGTCGGTGTGCGCACGCTCCGAAGTACAGTCGCGGTGGAAGGAAATCAGTCCTATTACTTTCCAGCAGGGTTCTCAAAGTACCGTACAAAGTACCGTACTTATGTTTAGTACACAAAAAGTACTGAACAAAACCAAGTACCGTACTCAGAAAAGTACGGTACATTTTTCGTTTCGTACTGTACGAAATCACAAGTACAGTAAATAATTTGTAACGCACCGACCGAAAAAAGCAAGTACGGTACAGCGTCGTAACGAACCGACCGATAAAAATAAGTACCGAACTTTTTTGTGTTCAGCACTCGTACGTACTAAACAATTTTAGCTACGTACAATTAAGTACAAAATGGTTTTTAGTTAAGTACACGGAGTGTAAAACGAATTTAGTTACAGACTTTGTGATAGGTGCACTGACTGAAGACTTATTAAATCGCGAAAAAAACCAAAGAGGATAAAAATAGTAATTATGAAAAACGTAATTGCCAACCAAGTAAAAAATCATGTCAGGATCAATGCATAGGAGCAATTCGCAGCTAAAGGGTCTCCATGGTAACAAAACCGCGAAATGCTTAAGAAATTGATTTTCAAAGCCACAAATGATCACTCATAACTGCATTGCCCTGTCTATGACAATACAGTAAACTGTTTCAAACCACTGTCTGTTACTGACAAATCATTAAATCGCCGAAAAATACCAAGAAGGATCAAAAAATGTAATAATGCCAAACAAACTTTACTCTCAAGATAGTAAAAAATCATGTCAGGATAAATGCATAGGCGCAATATGCGGCTAAGGGGTCTCTATGGTAATAAAACCGCGAAATGCTTAAGAAACTGCTTTTCAAAGCCACGACTACGTTCCCCTGTCTATGACAATACTGAACCACGAACCATATATGACCATTATCCACCATTTTCGCTTGTAAATTTGTATAAAAGCCTGCCAAATTTAATGCATAAGCGTTATTCAAATATAGTTCCAATTGTATTAGTGTTTATTAAATAAACTTTTTTTTTCAATGTTTATGTCTTTGATCAATTTAGAATTAATGTGTTCTCTAGTGCACTTTTTTTTAATGATACGGTACTTTTGTTGTGTATACGAACCCTGCTTTCCAGACAAACCCTGTATATCGATAATCGATCTTAAATTGAAATCTCACATTTATATATCCAATATTTATATTCTTAATATATCTATTGCATACTTTTCGGCTTTTCTTTAAGGAACACAACTTTCATGTATTTGGGGCCAGCATGCGCTAACACAATGTTACTATGGTAACATTAATGTTAATGCTCTGTTAATTAACATAACTACGCTTTAAGGCTTTGTCAGGAACCGGCCCCTACTATAGCATATAGCTGCCTAGCAACTATCTGTTAGAGTGTTGTATTAGTAGGGGACTATTGCGTTTTGAATGCTATCGCTCCCAACCCCGTATTTAGAATTGGTCTGTGGTTCTCACATAATCTCACCGAGATTTATGAAAATCGGGTAACTATAGAGTATAGCTGCCATACAAAATTTAGGTCTGGAAAACGTTTTTGTGATAAATACTTTGGTTTGGGATGCTAGCGCTCCCAAACTTCTACAGATCTTTATTAATGCTCCCACCACAATTTTTTCAATTTTTCTGATTTAAGTCGGATGACTCGAGCGTATAGCTGTCATAGGAACGCTCGGTCCAAAATGTAGTGCGAGTCAGAAAAGCTTTTTTGCAATGTCTATCCCATTATCGGCGTTTCTGCATAGAACTGGACTAGGCTGCATATATGATGCTTTGCAGATAAATGGTTCCTAGCTTTACGAATATATAATCTTCGGCAGGAGCCGCATTAGCTTCGCCCTCTATTTTTTTGCATTTGTAGCTAACTTTGATTCAGCGTATATTATAGTCGAGGCCAAAACAGATTTTTTTTATAAGTTTTCAAGTATTTTTTGGAGGGTCTTACTTTTCAGTTGGAGTCAATTTGAATAACGAAAATCAATATATCAAAATTTCCAAATTTTCAAAAAGAGCGTGTAATTAAACCATTGGGATGCAAAAACCGGCTCTGAACCGAACCGGTTTTAAACCGAACCGAACCGCCTTTTGCGCTCGTGAACCGAACCGTAAACCGAACTGGTGTTGATTCAAAAATGTTCAACCGAGCCAAAACCGAAAAATAAAATGGTTCGGTTCGGTTCACTTTAGCTTTTGGGTTTCTGGCGAATAGTAAGCAAAATCAGCAATTAGCTTTAAAATATTACGAAAATACTTGGAAAAGCTGAATTGTTGTAAAAAGCTAAGAAGAGCAACCTTATTAAATTAGCTAAGGACACAAAATTGTAATAAGCCAAGTCTTAATTGTATTATCAGTTGGGGGTCAACTTACTAATACTCAAAAGTTAACTTTTATCTTTGATTAAGATTGGCTTGAAATAGAAAATAAGTAAGAGTATTTCTATGGCTGGCAGGCATGCAAAATAAAGGTTGAAAAAAGGAGGACGACATAGCTGAATTGTCAACTCTTCATAAAAAGACCTCCGAATTTTTTGAATTCGATTTCTTAGATTCCAGGAATCAAGTCTGCTATCAGAAGAAGGAAAAAATGTAACTAACAGCTGTGCTCCGGCTTTCACTTACTTTTGCAATTTGCGATTTTAACAAATTCGTAAGAATTCAATTATAAGTGCTCCCAAATTCGCAACTTTTTGTTATCGACTCTGTTTCATTCCCAATTCGATTCAATTCAATTGTCTCGACAAACCTATAGGTTATCGCCCCAGCCAAATCGCAATTTGTTGTTGTCAAAAGGTATTTTGCTGCTTGTGCAATTTTGAGAGGGTATCTAAAATAGTCCCAGAATATAACAAAAATTGGTTTATAGAAAAGCAGCTCTTATCTCCAGCGACAATACTTATCAATTCACGGACTCATACGTCGCCGGTTTTATATCGGTCAAATTTTGCGATTTGCGATTTTCGAGCAACTGCTTTTTGCGATTTAAAGACGAAATCTTAAAATTTTTGCGAGAGCGAAAATGGGAGCATGGCTGTTTATCTCATTTAATGTTAATATACAACAAAATTTAAAACGTTATTGAAACATAACGAATATTCATTCAATTTAATAAAAAAGAAAAATATCGATTGTTATGCCACAAATATGCCCGGCTACTAGATTACAAGTAGATTTATGCGTACCGTTTTACCAAAGACATTAGAATATGAGGATGAGTAACGCCATACGATTTTTTTGCACACGATTTTTCGGTGCTGGCTTTTCAACTGGCTTTTGGCTCTCTTGAAATTTTGTTCAAAAGCCAGAGGGAGAGCGCTCCAGAGCGAGCCGCTTTTTTGTACGCATAGAGCGACAGCCGACGACTGTAAGTGTGCTAATGTATTCTCAAGCATTACTCACACAAGCAAGTGCATTCTATTTTTAGATATTTACGCTCTCAACTTTGTGCGAGCGGAGATCGCGCGACTTTCGTCGCCACCAAAAAAATAGCTGCATAGTGCAAAACCAATATATGGCCGTTAGGCATCTTAGAGATTATATTGGTCTTTGGTTTTACCGACATATGATATAGTAGCCGACCTTATTCTTATCTAGTTTAGTTCCGTGGGGGGGTGGGTTTAGTTCCAATTAATTCCGCGCATGTCCGCATTTGGCGATTTTGATCCGCTTGGCTTTCAGTAGTCGATTTCAAACAGTCAAAGTTTCCTAAACAACTCACAAAAACTCAACAGCAACGTCACTTGATATGTAAAGTTGTATGATTTGAAATAGAAATGAGAACGTTTTCACGTAAATTGATGTCGAACTTTCGAACATACCCGATTAACTGAAATCCTACGTCTTTGTTAATAAATAATTTGAATACTTGTATCGAAAATATGTTTCTTTATGTAATTAAATGAGTAAAGAGCGAACTAACGAACCATAACCGCGGTTCAGTATGCCCCAAAAAAACCATGCAATGAACCGAACCGGTGGTTCAAAAACGTGTGAACCACTGAACCGAACCAGTCCTTATATCCGAGTGGTTTTCATGCCTGGTTTGAACGCCTATTTCCTTTCATTTTGTGTCACAGACTGTGAACGGAACATTTTATGATAGACAAATTGAACATTAAATTCATTTAGTAAGCAGCGAAGCGCTCGGGTTTACTAGTATTTTTACATATTGGTAAAGATTTAATATAAAATGTTTTAAACATTTTTTGATATCTTTGAAGGATATAAGAATTTGATATGAGTTCTTGGTATTTTTGGATATTTCCTTAATTTTTTGTAACTTTGGGAAATTTATAGATTCTACTCTGCCGAATCAAAAAAAAAACAGTCAAAAAGCCAAATTAAGGTCCAAGATCAAGTCCAACCAGCACCAACAACAACAACAACAACTGCGAATAAGGCCAAGTGCAATAACATTTACAACAACAACAACTCCGACTTGGAGTTGGACTTGGACTGTATCTGTATCTAAGTGTAGTATGTGTGTGAGTGCAAAAAATATCTGGCAGATACGCAACAGCAGCAGCATCATAAAACGTTCCCAAAACAACAACGAAAAAAAAAACTTGCAGCCCAAGACAACAACACAACTGGCGACTTGACGATGCTCTACAACTAGGATGTAGTTGTTGCTGTTGTTGCTGCCAGTCCAAGTGCATTCGCCTTCCGCTTTTGTTGTTGCCGGTTTTTTTTTATTATATTTTTTTTTTCGTGTTGACTTATGCAGCTTCTTCTGCTTTTCGTTCTCTAATAATTTCCAACCACAACAACAATGCAAAAAAAAAACACGCAGCGTCCAGTTTGGCACACACACTCACATAGCAAAAGATACAAATGTATCTGAGCTGCGCTGCGCTAGGCTTAAGGTTGCTGAACCTCTTCCATTGAGAGGTGACTGGCCCATGGGCTTAAAGCTGGAGCGGGAAACAGGACTTCACCATAAATAGGAGTCCTAGACCAAGAACCAGATTTGTGTTATTTTTTTTTTTTTTTTTTGTTTCGAACGAATTTTTAGTGACTGACAACAAAGACACTCGCATTATGCCCTAACGAAGCTTCCTTGGATGGCGACAGGTTATAGATGGGGGCTGAAGGCAGAATTAAACTTAACTATATGATGTAATGGTTCAGTCAAGTGTGATGGTGTCGCTCAGCCGCTCGGAGTCATTAAAGAATCGCTTACTAATCATAGAGCGCTGAAAAGGCTCAGCTTTCAAGTGGTCATTCAGATCGCTTGACCGCTTAAAGTGACTACTGAGCCGCTCAGAGGTAATCAGAAATAGTTTAGAAACATCTTAGAAGGCGCTCAAGTAACGCTCATTTCCTTGAAGGGGGATTGAACATGCAACATTTGTTAGGCTTTTCTTGAAAATGGGGAAAATACTTGTCTAATTATTTTGCACAAACAGGAATTGCCATTAAATCATTTCGAAAATCGGGAAATTTCGCATACTTTGCTGACAAACCAGGTTTAACTAAAAATTTCGGGTTAATTAGGTTTTTAATATTATTTTAACGTTTCTATTCCAATTTCAAACCGTAATCAAACAAAGTGTTTTAGAGTAGAGGTATACGCATGACGAATTTAACGAAGGTGTGTCATAACCGTAACACGACGTGATCGTCCGTGATCCACTCGGGATTCGTGAGTGATTCGCTTGCCCCTCTACACCTCATAAAGTTAGCTTCACCGTGTAAATACCGAGTCCCCCTAAGTCATGCAGTATACACATTAAGCTTCCTGTAGAAAAGCATATGGAATTATGGAAAAATATTTCGTGCCTTCCATATTAAAAACAGCTGTCCCTGCAGGAGCTAAGCATTCCAACAAGCTTAGCTGTGATGCCTTCTTTAAGCGTGCATGAATTGTACGGGACGCGAAACGCATCACAAACAATGTGCGTGAATCGTGCGGAAAGAGATTTAGTTTTCGTGAAACTTTCGGAACGTAAAACATAATTCACTCACGCGCTCAGCTTTGGTTTAGAGCAGCTATGGTCACAAGTGGTCCGCAGAGGCCAAAGACATTTTGATATTTACACATACACGAGCCGAACGCATGCTAAATCTGACGCCAAGAGAGTAAACTACTCTTCAGTCGCTGGCTAGCGTTCGATGCGGTCAGGTCGAAGCTAGTTCATTAACGCACACCCATACACTCTCACTTTTTGGCCTCGGTCTTGTTGATCAAGCCTGGTTTAGAACCATATCTCCGAAATGATAAAAATCGCTTTGAAACCAAAAATTCCGTAAATCGTAAGGGAGTTGGGGCGTTTATGGGTCGGAACTGATTTGTAAAACACACTTGAAATTTGATGAGTGTGTTTGTAATATGGAGTTAGATATTTTAGATACAGTTCAAAAATTGTTCAGTGCCAAATCTCAGACATTATAAGCAGGCCTGCAAACCAGGGCATAATATCGGAACCGAAACCGGAACCGTTAACCTAAATAAACCGTTTCAAATCGCGTACCGGAACCGGAATCGACAAACAAATTTTTTTTTGGGAACCGAAAACCGTTTACCGTTATTATTAGAACCGATATAACCGGAACGAAACCGAAACGTTGGTACCGGTACAGTTTCGGGTTTTTTACCTTTGCAGAGCGCATCGTAGTTATAGTCAGACATTTGTAATACAAAAAAAGCAATCATAAAACGACCTTTTCACAATGCCAGATTTTCTTTCAACTTTTTAGGAGTCATAACATTTAAGCACCCATCGATTGCCCCACGCGTTGGAGCTCAACCTACAGGATACCAAAATATTTGCTGGCGGAAGACGTCTTCAACTCTTGCTCCAATTATGCGGCTGCAGATAAGGACATTTTCTGAACCGGAAAGTGTGGGACTCAGTTCGCGAAATTGTGCGCATATTAGAATCAGCGGAGGCGGACACATCTAAACTTAAAGCCGAAAATCTAGTTTTGGGCGATTTTTATTCCATTTGGATTCACTGCAAATTGGAAATATCAAAAAATATGTTCTCTCGTTCGAAATCGTTTTTTCAGGAAATAAAAAAGCGAAAGAAATCCCTTTTTGAAAACGATGCTTTTCTATGTGCAATATTTTTGGACCGTAGGTCTAACGTAACGTTAAGTACTGATCAAAAAAATTCTTGTATCGATCTTTTACATAATATTTTTGCACAAATTTTGTCGTTTGCTGACCTTCTTAATGAACTGCAGTTCAAATTCTGATTCATTGAAATGCGCCGACAAAGTTGAGGCATATTGATTTTGATTCTTGGTAATAATCCTCTACAAAGTTCCCAGAATTGTGTGCGATTTCAAAAGTCGTTCTTTCTGTTCCAGCTACGCAGGTAAGCGTGCAACGCCTATTCTCTGGCGTTAAATATTTAATGAATCCGCTAAGAAGTTGCATGGACTCAACCACATTTAATGCAATTATGTCACTGCGAGCAAATCACAAGAATGCTATTTAGTGGACGGGTAAAATTCGAAGTTAAATTTGAAAACTAGTAATACATAATATATTATGAGCACGTAATGTAATCATTAGATCTTACGTGTTAAGTACATAAAAAATTCGAAATATGAAGGCTATATAATTTTACTTTATATGTGAAACCATTCATTTTGTGATGAATTTTGATTCGTTTTATTAAACAGGAATAAAATGACTTAGATTTATCTCAGAAATTAGTTTTTTTTTCAGTATTAAAAATAACTAATTACTTATATCGGTACGTACCGGTATACCGAAATAAAAATGCGGGTACCGTATCGAAACCTAAAACCGAAATTAATTGAAAACCGAAATGGAACCTTTAACCGAAACATTCATTTCGGGATTATGCCCTGCTGCAAACCTATTTAAAATTAGCAGTGGTTCATTCCGGAGTTTGAAATCGCGAACTGGAGTTCATGAATAATTTTGTTCAGACAACATTCAATTCATATATAAAAGCGTAGAAGCTTAATAATATCATAATCGAGCTTTTAGTACCGAACTTTTCATAAGGCTTCCACCTAATTTTGAGTGGTGTTAAGCGATAGTCCGCATAGGAGCTCACAGTAGTTAGAGCGAGAGGGACATATTCCTAAAGGTACTGAGAGAGCGCAAATGAAAGCCAACAGCTTTTTAATTTCTGACAGAAGTGAAGTCCATTGAACAATCGTTCAGTCTATATTTTCTAGTACATAGTACAAAGAGAATGGACGACTGTACAGCAGTTTCAAGAACCTTTTAGTTCTATTATCAGCAGGTTTGTCCATCTTTTGCAAGTCTTTGCAAAAGCGGTTTTTATTCTAAAACTTACAAATATAGGAAAATGGAAAACTTGGCTTTTATAGCAACTAGAAAAAATTTTAATACAATACATTTAGTAGTATTCTACTTGGTTTCAAATTTTCTTTCGGAATCCGCTAGAGGCGGTTCAAAAGTGATTCTTAACTCACTTATCACATAGGAACATGAGAATATAAATTTTGGGAATTAGCTTAGATATTTCTCAAAAATAAAACGTTCCTTTCTGCAAAACAGTAGCAATATTTGTTGACTCAACTTTTGATATTGACGTTGTCTAATCTGGCGCCAAAAATAAAAAATATGTCTCCCACTTTGTGTGTGGGTATGGGGGAGGGGGGCTTGTGCGGTAAGGAAGGGCGATATAATTTGCCGCAAATATTTAGACGCATAACTCTATCATGAATGTGTGTGAGTGGGGAATGGGTTTTTCTTGTTTTTGTTGTTACTGAGAATTTTTTGTTTTACTTTTTTTATGATGCGATAAAATTCATTTTGAAATTGAGGGTTAGTTGAGGGAACCCTTTTTTTTGTTGCCTCAACTCCAACTGGAATGAAAGTTTCAGTGCCTTTTTGCTGTTGTTGTTGTTGTTGCTGTGGCTGTTTCTTGTGTTGTATATACACACACATACACACATACTTGTATTTTTTATTAAGTACATGGGAAACTGTGTACCTTAACAAAAAATTCTACATATTTTCCATTTTTCGCATTTTACCGCTTGCTCCGTTGGCACATAAATTTATATTAACATTTTTTTGTTGTTTGCGAGAAAGCGAAAAAGCAAACCAAAAAAAAATAATATAAAAAGAATAAAAAACAGGAGCGACCCAGCCAGCGTCAACGATGTTAAAAAATTATACAAATTACACACAAAAAAAAAAAAAAAACGATGCGCTTTACATGGCTTACAAGCGTACCTACATACAAGATATACATTTGTACATATTTACTATTTGTATGTATGCCTAGGATAAATTTAATTCCCATTGGCTTCCATTGATACGTTAATATGCAACCTGGATAATGCGGTTTCTTTGCAACAGCAACAAAAAAAAAAACAAAATGGGGAAAATCAATTCGAATTTCGTTCTTTACAAAAATGTGGATAATAGGTTTGATTTATGTATTATTCAGGCTTCATTAACCCGAAGACTGCACTTTTTGTAATTTAAAATTGCTTTACCATTACGATTACTTCAATAATTGTAGCTAAGAACGTCAGTATATGGTAACTACAAGTATTTATAATAATTTCGACAGAAAAAAACAAACAAACAGACTTCCTGAAGAAGGCAGCAAAGCTGCCGAAATGCGTAGGATGACAGCTGAGTTAAACATGGTTCAACTGCAGCAAGAATGACGGCTTAACTCAACCCCTGGGGTAATCAAATTTAAATGGTAATGTAATTTTTGCCTAAGCACGGTAAACGAAAAACTCCATATAAAAGTTGTAAAACTACACGCAAAAGGTATGACGTCAAACGTTTTACGGTGTGTACATATCGAACATCCAACTGTAACGTCGAACTCTGTATTTGTGAATGGTATGAGCAGCTGTTCGAGCCTTTTTTGGGCGCCCAAAGTCATTAAATTTATTTTGACGGTCAGAAACAAAAAAAAATTTCAGAAAAGAAGGATGAGCGTAAAAATTATTTGAAGAGCTTTCATGAGGAAGAGTAAATTGCGCTAATTAATACCGTAGAGGCAAACATAAGTATTTGGGACCTCACCAATAAAAATAATTTTGATGTTGTTGACATTGAGAGCATCCAGCAGCAGTCGAGAAAGATCTGCAACAAGCATGTCCGGGCCAAAAGCAACAACAGTAATACCACGTTTTTTAAAATAAAAAAAAATAATATTATATTTATAAGAAAATTGATTAAATTTTTGATTGACGCCACCAGATTCGTATTGCGTCTGGAGAGGGTGTTTCGTTTTGGCGCCAAGTGCTGTTCCAACAATTCAAAGAGGCAAACAAAACTATTGGCGCTTATATGGAAGTTTGGAAAGTTTTGTTTCGTATTTGAGGTAAAATTCGTCCCGAAAAGGGGCATGATTACAAGGGACATCCTGACAACTATGCGGGCCCCAGCCTAAAACCAAGCTTGGGGCTTGCTGAGTTTTATTAAGTTTTTAAGTTTCGACCGGGTGAGATCAGCAGAGGTTTTTAAGTTAGACGTTGCGCTTCGCCATAGGAGAATGGTCACGTCAGACAGTGTGCTTTTCAAATGGGTATCTGGGTGACTTCGGTCTCTTGGGCGCACTAGTCGGGAGCCACCAGGCATGCTAATTGTTTAAGGGTCGGTATCTATTGAGCATGGCATTCTGTGTAAAAGAACTGAGACATTAATGGTTGCCTTTGGCATCCCCATCTTTATTATCTTCCACCTCTTCTGCCCCCTGGCTAAGTCCTTAACTATCCGTTTTTCATATTCTGCATTATTTTACTGATGATTTTAAATCCTCATCAAATTTTATAAACAAATCGCATCTGGATAACCGTGTTAGATTAACTTAACAAATTCGGGATTTTTTGGCTATCCCAGCACACTAATTTGGGCGTGTTCACCAGCATACACCAATCATCTAACAAAATTCATCAATCAAAAAAAATAGTGTCTGCTGGTGAACGAGTTTGATAGAATTTTTAGGCAACAAAGTTATCGATATATTTTTGCTGGCGGAAGGTTTGAATTTTTGACAACAAACATTTTAATATAATTAAGAACTGTCTACTAAATATTTATGACCGTCGTCACTAGCACCAACTGCTCCTGGAATTCCCCTTAAAAATTCAAGACTTTGTTAGCCATTTAATGTTTGTTGTAACCCTGGCCCCGGCGAGGATGTGCATATAAAATCGAACATCCGATGGCCAAATCTTTTTCCTCCGTCGAAACATACATTTACCATTCAAAAATAGAGGAAAGCTAACTTCCGCGACCGAAGTTTATATACCCTTGGAGCATGATATATGCCTGCCAGTTTTTGTCGAAACAGCTAATATTCATAACTGGAAAGTATAAAGACGCTACCATTGAAAACAAAAAAGTTTTTCTCACTAAAACTACTTTTTTTACCGATCGTTCCCATGGCAGCTATATGCTATAGTAATTCAAACTCGACAGAATTGTGTACACATAATATTGATCAGTAACCAGTTTGGGAGCGATTGCCTTGAAAACAAAAAAGTTTTTCATACTAAGACTTTTTTCAAACCAATATTTTGTTGGCAGCTATACTACAATATATAGTTGTCAGAATTCGTTCCCCGCCACGATCCCCGACCAACAAATTTTAATTCAATATCGTCGCGCGTCTCCCAAGTCCCGCTGGAATCCCGTCGCGAGCCCATTTCTAGCTATGAGTTCTTAACGATGCACCGGACATTAATGGCAAAAAAGATAAAATAATGTCTGCTCCTGTTCTTCTAAAGAAATCGTTGTGAGCGATGCCCAAGCGTGCTGCATGCCTGCC
This sequence comes from Lordiphosa stackelbergi, assembly GCA_018904235.1. Classification (NCBI taxonomy): domain Eukaryota; kingdom Metazoa; phylum Arthropoda; class Insecta; order Diptera; family Drosophilidae; genus Lordiphosa; species Lordiphosa stackelbergi. The sequence continues at coordinate 16,277 of JAEIFU010001952.1, read as the reverse complement.
AATAAGGCAGTGACCGTTATGGCCCAGACCAGAAGTAAGATGTTTTCCGTTTCAGTTTAAGCGTGGACCCACCTAAGCAGTTTACCCCTAAAAAACCTGGGGCAGCTTTTAAAAACAAACATTACCTCCGATTACATTCAGCACAATCTAACAAAAATAGTCGATATTTTGTCATCGATTTATGCTGCTGAGCACGCTCTTCGTCTTTAGCATCCACTCGCGCAATAAATGTTTTAAACAAAAAAAATAAAAAAACCCCATACCATAAAAAAAAAGGATTAAAAAATTTTTAATTTTTAAAGATGCGAATGGTATGGGTCTGATTTAATTACCCAACAAATTGTAATGGTAATTCCGAGTTACAACCCTGATAGTAGAAGGTGCGAATTTGGCTCTCAATCTGTATATGTATATCAAAGAGTTGATCCCGTTTGGGTGTGTGCGATGCAGGTTTACTCGATTAGGGATAATTATTTTATTTTAGACAATATATCAGAAGGTTAATTTAAGCTTAAAGTAGTGCTGATGTGCTGCTTGTTCAAGAGACGCCGACCAAAGAAAATCTAACAAAGAAGCACACTTTGAAACGCCTCTCTTTTTTAAATGATGTTGGACTCTCAGCAAAAGCGCTTGGGCCACATTTTTCAGCTGAATGCCATACCTTCTATAATTGTAACATGAAAAGAACCTTAATTGTGACAAATCAAAATTTTACCAACATTTTTTGTTGACATAGGAAAACAAGTTGGTTAGAGGGAGACGGATATAATCACAAAAATTACTCAAAGAGACAATAAATGACTCAGAGAGGCAAAATGAGAGCAAACAGCTGAATAATATCTGAGTGAAATGTTGACGACACAGCAAAGTGTGCTTCTATGTTAGATTTTCTTTGGCCGACTCAATGCTTCTTCTTCTCTGCCGTCTCTTTTGCCATTCGATGGGAAATAGTGTGGCCGTTTACACCACACGGCTTAGCTGTTGAAGGGCCGTGTACACCACATGGCTCCGCCGCTAGAAAGAAGCCTATTGATATCGTGAGGAAAACCGGTCGGTTCGTCCCGATTTTGTAGAAGTACAAGATGGCTCTGATGATTTAGCTTGATCCGGTCCAGCTGTAACCGCAGTTTTGGGATTGCCGACTCTTGTTGTCGTTGTGTTGGCGTTGTCCAAGAAAGCTGCTTTCAATCTGTCGATAGAGATGTTGACGTCACCATTGGGCTTGAAGAATTTGTTTATTTTGTCTAGTACCTCAAATCCTCAAACCCTCGTAAGGAGGTTCCAATGGCGAGCGTACGCGGTCCACCCGAACTTAAACGTGCGGAGATTGACTAAGCTCTGGCTGACGGAAGGAAATAATCTAAACTACTATGTAAAAATGTAAAATTGGCTATACAGCTCCTCCAACGGGGCCAAACCAAGCTTGTCTCAATCTTTTGGCGTGTGTGAGAAAGGGACCTACAGTTTAACGCCGAATCCGAACGGCAAAGTTTTGAGAAGTCCAGCACACTAACCGCTGGGCCACAGACGGCCACAATCTAAACTACTATACTTCTCGAAAACTCGTGCCAAGGGGTTTTCCACAACGAAAATGCCGAGGAAAATGTTGAAAATATTTTTTCGTGTCAAACTTTCAGAATCCGTCAGGAGATTTTTTAATTTCCGGAAATATTTAAATCGGGACCAGTCTAATGGGCACCGTTCGCAACGGCGATGGGCAGCACTTAATTATAATAATAACTAAATAACTTAATAACTTTGCCACTTTTTGGCTTCTAACTTAAATTGATTATATATATTCAAACTTTGGGAGGGTACAGAGTATAGTAGAGTCGGGCTTGACCGACTATTTTTCTTGTTTTTTATTTTTTTTTTTTATCAAAATTTCGGCTTAGAATATCGGATCTCAATAAATTGCAAACATTGGTCCCAGTTGGGCTTGCAGCTCTGAGTTTAATTGGATTTGTTTTTTAAGTATATGTAGGTTAAGTTTCACTTAAGGTTCTGGGTTCGGTTCTGTTCAGATCTCAAAATATCGGCTTAGAATACCGGTTCTCAAAAACCAAAATGTTATTACGGGTTTTGGTTCTGAGTTTTATTGGATGAAAACATATCGGCTTATAATATCGCTTTAGGTTTCTGATTTGGTAGTGAGTTCTTAGTTCTTTTCGGCACATGATTTCGTTTCAGGTTGTGGTTGTGGTTCATAACGGTTTCAAATACCCGCAAAATTTTAAATATTAGTTTCGGTTCTGTTTTGGGTTCTGAGCTCAAATTGGTTAAATTGGTTGGTTTAGGTTAAGGTTTTGCTTTTACTCGGATCATAAAATTTCGATTCAGATTACCAACTCTCGGTTTGAGTTCTTAATCTGTATGTTCCTTTAGTTAAATGGTTCCGGTTTAAGTTTTTATTGGCGTATTCAGATTCGAAAATACCGGTTTTGAATACCGGGCTTACAAAAAATTTGAAGCTCTGAGTTTTTATCAGTTCCTTCCGGTTCTCATTCCGCTTTGATTTCCTGCTTTAAGTATAAAACTCGTCCCCTTTTTTAACTTTATTATCTCTACATATTAAGTAACAGTCATACAAGCGGTTACTAGATAAAATGTCAGAAATTGTTTCAAATGTTTATGACTTAAATACGCTTTGGTTCTAGCAGTCGGTTTCAATGCGACAAACATTCTTTCACAATTTGAGTTCGAAATGCAAGCGTTTTTATTTAATTTACTTTCTTATTTCGTAAGCTATAAAGTAGGCAGTTTGTTTCATTCTCCTTACATCTTCATATACAATTTGTCCATATGTTAGCCACAATGTGGGCAGAATGTCTTCAAAAACGATAAACTGCTTCGAAATTTGATATAAGGAGATGGAGTCTATGTGCCTGGGGTTAAGACAAGGCATTGGAGTTTGTTTGCTTGCTAGTTCCCATTAATCACAGCTTCTATCACATCCCTGGACATCTTAAAAGTTCTTTATTTTCGTGGAGAAAAAGAACAAAAATTAATGAAAAAAAAAGAGGAGACAGGAAAATCAGCCCAGTCATATACCAACACACACACTCACACACACACACATGCCGGTTCCTACATACTCTTTTTATGGAAAACTGTGTACCTTTCATTTAAGCTGACATAAAAATCGATATTTAAAAAAAAGGATAAAATTGCTGGGCAAAAAAAAAAACACATAAAAAACGACAAGTTAAAAAAATTACAGCTTAAAAAGCAGAAGAAGCAGCAGAATGCAGGAAAAACAGCACACTGAAAGAAAAAAATATATATGGAGAAAGACAGAAACTGAAAATAATAATAAAAAAAATGAAGAAAAAACCGAAACGGTCGTTATGCTTTTTTCCCTCTGTTCTGAAGCTTTTTGTGTTTTTATTTATTTTTTTTTTGCTGCTGCCAACGTTGCTGCTGCTGCTGCTGTAATGTCTTTTTTCATTTTATTTTTCCGCTCGCAACCTTTTTGCGTTACCACCCCTCCGACCCACCCCCGTTACGCTCTTGGAGCCAAACGACGTTTCTTGCCTTAACTGAACAAAAAAAAAAAAAAAAAAAAAAAAAACTGAAAAACGAAATCCAAAGAAGAAGAAAAATGTGATAAAAACTGAAAAAATATTTTCCATGAGAAAATCCAAAAGAAGTGGCGAAGGCAACAACAAAACGGCTAAGGGGCACAAGTAGGGTAGGGGCGTAGCGCACGGGGTGGTGGGGTGTGTGTGTGTGGCGGGAAAAATATACTACTACAAATAAAACATGTATTTTTTATGCCATTCTCTTTTCGCTTCACGTTTTCTTCTTTTTTGTAGTAATTTTTTTTTTATATTTTTATTTTAAGGAGCTGAAATGTGTAACGGCTTCATGCGTGTGTGTGTGTGTGTGTGGGTGTGTGTGTGGGCGAGTTGGGATCAAAAAACCCTATTGCAGGAGAGATGGAAGGCAGAGTGTGAAATTTCTATTTGTGGGTGGTCCAGCTAGCCGGACATTGCGTTTTTTAATGCCACTTTCGGTACATATGCACATGTATTCGGGTATATAGATATGTAGCCACTTCAACGAGGGTTTACCATACTAGTCTAATAGTGTTTGGTTGTTTATGAGTTGAATTCAATATTCGGCGACTCTGATGCAGTTACTTTTCTTCACTTTTTTCAGTGACTCTTGTTCAGTGACCTTTTTTTTTTAAGACTCTTCAATGACTCTTATTCAGTGACTCTTGACTGTCGATCAGTGACTCTTATCCAAAGACTTTTGTTCAGTGACTCTTGTTCTGAGATTCTTGTTCAGCGACTCTTGTTCAGCGATTTTTGTTCAGTGACTCTTTTTTAGTGACTTTTGCTCAATGACTGTGAACCAGTGGCTCTTGTCTAGTGAAATCTGTTCGGTGACTCTTGCTCAGTGATTTTTTTTCAGTAAATGTTATTCACTGACACTTTGTCAATGACTCTTAGCTCAGTGAGTCTTGTTCTTTGACTTTTGTTCTCTGACTCTTGTGCAGTTAATCTTCTTCAGTGACTCTTGTTCTCTGACTCTTGTTCATTGACTCTTCTTTAGTGACTTTTGCTCAATGACTTTTAGTGACTTTTGTTTACTGATTCTTAATCTGTGACTTTTGTTCAGTGACTCTTGCTGAATGACTCTGGTTCAGTGACTTTTATTTACGGAATCTTGTTAAGTGATTCTTGCATCTTCCCGCCAGAGGTGAAGCAACTGACAAATAACGCTTAAAACCTTGCAGTCGCGAATGCCTCAAGAGCAATGGGTGAACCTCACATTCGTGCTAGGAGTTCGTCCTAAAACTCGTTAAACCGTATGCTATAGTCCAGCGTCGAGAGCGAGGATTAATAGTAAGAGTGTGGAGAGAGTGAGAGTGAGCCGTGAATTTGCGTCGATCTAATCGTTTCGAATTCTGGCAAGCGAGTGACTGCTTTCTGCTCTCTTGGTCTCAGCTTCGGCATGAGTTCGGCTCGTATTTGTGTAAATACCGAAATGCCCTGGGGGGATTGAGTGACCATCGCTGCTCTAGTCATTTCATGGAATCCAGATATATATCCAATTCCAAAACGGGAACGTATCTGATAATCTAACTCACTCTTACTTTTCTATCGGTTGGGATTTTAATATTTTGGCCTTTTTACAGTAAACTGTGAAAGCGTATTTTGTCCAAATTCTTCAAAATGTTTTTTTCCTGCCTTTTCCTTGGGTAATTCTAAATTAAGTACTCGAAAAATGTAAATTGAAAAACATATTGAAATACTTTCTCACATGTAAAGATGAATATCTAATCACTGACTAACACTGAACTGCTAGCGTTAAGCAAACTGTAAATATTACTGGGCAATAAAGCAAACCATTAATATTATTATATTTCAAAACAAGGATCTGTCAGTTTGCCTTTATAACTATCTCATCAACAGACTGCTTTTGAGTAAGTATTCATGAAGCACCCCTCGTGTACGTACCTACGTACATCTACATCATTTATATACTTTGAGACATCCTTTTTTTCTTGCACGTTTCTCCCTCCTTTGTGCAATTTATTCTGCACTCTTCTGTGGCTGTTTTTTTTTTTTTTTTTTAGCTTTCTTTTAGCATTTCTTGCCATTTTTCGTTTTGGAAAAAAGTGAAACGAAATAAGTTTCGTATTCTCAAGATTCCTTTTGATACCCTGGCATAGCAAATGGGCATATTAATACAGAGGAAAAGGTTGTCAGCAACCAAAAGAAATATTTTCGAACATAAAAAAACCCTAATAATATTTTGTTGGCATTTCTAAAAGCAATCAGTCTAAGCCAATTGCTTTAAACTTACTTCAAAAGTCAGTTCAGATATTTTATATTTATATTTATATAAAAAAGTCTCACTAAATCTTCGGTCTACTTGGGTGATGCTACAAGGAAAGGGTAGTTTGATTGAGTACTAATGTTAGGTTAGATTAGTTAGAATCCGTTGGAGTTAATGTTGGTATTTGAAATATTTGCTCTATGAAACATTTGTTGTTTTATGGAAGTACTTAGATCCAATGGCCGGGTGTGGCGCAGCGGTTAGTGTGTCGGCCTGCTGTGCGAGAGGCGTGGGTTAAATCCCGCCGTGGACCATCTAATACAAAGCTTTTTTCGTCACTAACAACAAAATCTACGCATAGTTATTATGCGCTAAACAATAACGAATGCGTGGTGTGCGCATAGGCCGTGGGCACCCCTGGTCTTGAGAATAGAGTACCACAGTTTTGGCAAAACTTGGGTTGGTCCATTTTTGTTGTGTGCCCCCAGTTGATGAGATTTTTGTTGTGAAATTTTTCGGTGTCCTTTTCCCACACCCAATTTAATATGTCCATCGCATACTCCAGGACATAAAACCCAGCGAGCAAAGTTTTTTTTTTCTTTTGCCCCACGTTATTAGTACTAAAAACAAGTATGCGTTTTACACGTGCTCCCAACGAAGATGAAAAAAAAAGAAAATAACAACTACGATAAAAAAAAGGGTAACAAAAGTGTTGGGGGAATTCTTAAAATTTATAGCTTTCTTTAGAAGGGTTGGGGCTGAAAGTAAAACTAAGTTTCTATGTACATAAGTAGAGAAGTATGTACATTGTACATGGGACTGGACTTTCCAATGCCAAAAGCAGATATCACCACTTGAAATAATAGTTGAATCCATATCAAATTTTTAAATTCAAATTGCAATGGTTTTGTTTTCGTATTGCAGCATTTAATTTCAAGTTTTTAGTTTTGGTTTCCCGCTCGTCAAACAATAATTTTGTGTTGCCGTTTTTTTAATAGGTAACCTCTTGTGTATATATAGAACTTTTCTCTCCTATATACATACATATATATACTCCTACATATGTATGTAATAAAAGAAAATAAAGCTGTAGCCAAAATGCGGAAGAAAAAATTTTATGAAAATATGAAAACGTAGAGAAGCAAACGAAAAAAAAAATCAAAATAATAAAAAGAAAATGAGGACGAACATTTTATGATGCTAGCAGCCTGAAAAACTTCCCTCCACTCGACTACCCATGCCACCTCCTATTCCCCCAGCCGAGCTCAGCTCTGCTCTCTCTCCACTTCCAGACAGTTCTTTGTTACTTTGCTTGGAGAAAATATAACCTGGATGAAATCGCTGGAAGGTGTTCCATTTGACCAATGCCCTTATTTGAGAATTTGGTTTTTAATAAATTCTTGAAGAGAAGACTTTTAAAAACTATTTAAAATAAAAATAAGATCCAAGAACCAAACTAAACCTAACTAATTAACTTCTGTTTCAATGTAGGTAAACATTTGGACTGATTTTGGTGCCAAGTCTTTCAATATTCTGTTTTGGTGGTTCTGTGTTTGGAATTTAAACTATTCATAATTTGACTTTAAAAACGTCAAGTGTCATTCGGGAAGCGACTAATATTTTGACATTTACGAAATGGGTCGCTATTTGCTTGAAGAAAGTTGGGAAATATTAAAAATCATATTTCCAAAATGGTGAGTCCTCGACTGTGTGAAATTTGAAAAAAAAAAAAACTCAATATCGGGATTAATTCGTAAAGCGAGTTCGTGAAACTGCAATGTTGGTGGATAAACCAACCCGTGTACGTACTCGTCCGGTGCGCTCGACCGAAAACATTGCCAAGTCAGCCGTGGTGGTCATTTGACCGAAATTGTTTTTTCATAAATAAATGACATGAACCAACCTTTCCAATAAATGTTCAAGCTTTGAACGGTTTTTTTTATAGCAAAATTAAATTCCAATTTTTAAATGGACCACCCTGAATTATTCCTTTACCAAAACTCTATACCATATTCTATACAAACTCTATACGAGATGTTTTTTTAAAAGTTAAAACTTTTTGTCCATCTATACTTATAAATCGGTAGGACCGACTGACTGACAGACCCACAGCCAAAACTGCTTATGCTAGAGATTTAAGATTTGGCATAGAACTTCGTTTAGTTATGCAGTCGCGCACTAAGAATGAAAATTTGGAAAAATTGTCCGCCAAGTGGATGAAAACACCAAAGAAAAGTTTGTATGGGGCGAGTAAATGGGATATTGCGTTCAGGCAACATTGTGCTAAGCGAGAGTGAGAGAGGGAACGACTCACACTACCGTGCGCAAAAGCTGTTTTTATTGTAAGCTGGCAAACAGGTGCAAGTGGGAAATGAAAGCTTTTAAAACAGGTTGTTGAGTGAAATGTCAACATGTTCCTTCTCTATAAGAAGGGGACGGGAAAGAGTGGAGATCGCAGGAAGAGGGAGGGGGGAGAGGAATGAGACGGGGCGGGAAAGAGTGGAGAGCGTTGGAAGAGGGAGGGGGCGAGGAGAAAGAGTTGAGAGCTGTGGAGGTAGGGGTGAGGAAAGAGTGGGAAAGCCAATTTGAATTGAATTATAATTAAAGAATGGTGGCCATGAAGTCAATTTGTTTTGATATTTAGTTCGTTTATATTGGTTCCACGAAACGGGTCGTATGTCGAAGTTTTATCCAAATGAATTGTCTCTTTAATTTTTGGGAAAGACTTAGGAATCTATACGTTCCCAATTAGGGGCAAGCAAAGGATGGAAATATCGCTTGACTCGAAATGCACATCCACTACATAGAAGTAATTTATAAAGCAATAGAATATTGATATAAAATTTTGACAGTCCAAGTAAAAGTGGGAAAATATTTTAAACTTTTTATTTGTTTTACTTAAATTGTTAACGGAACTAACAACAATTGCAAAGAATAACGCAATCGCTTTTTGACTGCTTGCATTCAAATTTAACGGGCGGCTACTAAGCTCGTTTGAAAGCTTCAAGCTTTCTCACTTACAAGACTACAAGAAGATGACTGCAATATTGCTGTCATTACAATTTACAGTTCCCAACTGCTTAAAGTTATTGTATCAAACATGCAGTTTTTAGCGAAAAGCCTATCGAAGATAGAACCGGAAAGTTCTTGAAACAGTAGGGGAAAGTCTCCGGTTGTGGACATAGTTGCGTTTTTCACTAATAACTTTTTTCCAAGTCAACATTATGCGGTGATATGAACATCATTGTAAAGCTAGAGACTCTAGCTAACTTTCCTCTGAAGTAACCTATTGTTTTAGACAAATGGAAAAAAATTGCAGCCATGTATATGAAGTGATGATTTTTGGCCAAATTTTTTTGTACCCGGTTGTGGACACCCTTGTAAAATCGCTAGAAATGGAAAAATATGAAGTAAAATGGCCATGAATTGATGAAAAAAGAACGTTTATTTATTTAAGAAGCCTTCAGTGGCCAAAAAAAACAACAAATAATGGAAAAAAAATCAAAAAATTATGGCCTTCAGTGACAAAATGAAAAAAATTATTCCGAAATGCAATTTTTGCATGTGAAATAGCTGGCCGTCATGCCAGCGCACTTCAAATGCACAGGACGATCGCAGACATCACAATGGATCGAAAAAGCGCCAAATAAAATCCGATGACGAAGACGCCTTCTTCTGCGACACAGAATTACGCGCTGCTCGCTCAGCAGATTTTTTTGCCTTCTCGCGCAAAACCTCGACACCTTCCGGAGAAGTTAGCACAGCGACCGCGATTCGATGGCTTTTTCGGAGAAGTTCCTTGCACCGGCCCAATTTCATCCAACAGTTATAAGGCTAGCCGAAGACGCTCGTGAAGTGGATGGTTCGGGGGAGGTTAACACCTTTTCTTCTCGCCCAATATTGGGATTGGCGGAAACGATGTTACGACGCTGATTGACTTGATCAAGATCAGCTTCTGTGGCGACTTCTACTGCATTTCGTTCGACAGCCTCAGTGATGAAGTCAGCTTCGAGAAAGCGTCAGTGTCAAACGGAACAATACCGGGCTTTCGAAAACCGGACTTGATTGTTGTTGGTGTCAGTGCCAAGTCGAGTGTCCTGCACACGAACGAATTCCAACAAAACCGAATCAGCAACGGACGAAACATCTGCAAAATTTGCTCTGTCTTTCTCCAAATACCGGATTAAAGTGGGTCGAGGAAGCCCATATTCCTTGGCTGTAGCTTTGACGGCCTTCTTATTGATGAGGCATTGCTTAATGGCATCGACCAGCCCATTAAAATTAATTTTTTTGGTGTTGACATGGCTAAAAATGCACAAAATTCACAAAAATGCTGTTTAAATATGTTACACTAACATAAACAACGATGTTTGACAGTTTTATGGCCAAACACACGCTTTAAACACAAAAAAACGAAAGTGTCCACAACCGGTGCAAAAGTGTGTCCATTCTTGGAAATGGTAGGCATTTTGGATTTTGTTCAGCAAATTTACACGACACAAACATTTCACTGAAACTTGATATCACACCACAAAGTACACTTAATGCACTAAATAACAAAGTATAATACTCACCACTTTTCAATGTTTTGCTTCGATTTAACGCAATGTGGAAATTGAAAAAATTAGGAACTCGAAAAAATGTTCACGAATTTTTTTTATTTTGCCCACAGCGAAAAACCAAATGCGTTTTTACACTTCGGTATTGGCTCAGATTGTGTGTACTGTCAAACTACAAGTCATCTGTTACCTGTCAAAAAATAGACTGGGGTGTCCACAACAGGAGACTTTCCCCTACTGTATAGGCAATCGGGTATTTTCGGTGTACAATGCGTTACGTGCGTGTGTATCGCTTTTGGATACTCTACTCCTATCTGAGCTTTATACTCTGTACCAAAGGTACACAGAGTATATTAGGTTTGTGCAAAACATGTAACAGCCAGAAGGAATATGCTTGATCAGCATTTACAGCCGGTTGACATAGTCATGTTCGATAAAGATCGGATGAACTATCTTCAAGTTATGACCAAAAGAATGTTCGCTGCAGTAGCGCAGACTTGCCACATGGTCACAGTAGTGGCGCCATTTATTGTTTAGTTTTTAAAATCTCTCCACAAACAGTGTTCAAAGCAAGTAGTGGTGCCGTATATTGGTCAGCAGCGCTGCATTCAGTTACTCCAGGTAGAAAGTATATTACAGTCGGGTTTGACCGACTTTCGTATTTACTTGTTTAGACACTTGATTCTCGACACTTAATTCTCGGTATTCTGTTCTCGATACTCTGTCCCTGATATTCAGCACTCGATACTTAGTCCTTGGTACTTACTTCTCGATACTCAGCATCCGATACTTAGTACTTAATGCTAGACACTTAGTACTCGATACACAGTACTATGTGCCGAATGCCTGCCAAAGTTATGTCCAACTTCTTGTCGAAGGGCATAATTTGTTTTAGTTAAACTCCGCGCATCCAGGCAAGCAAGTCTACGTCCGTTTGCTGTCCAGGTACACTGCAAACAAAAAATCGCCGAAAATTTACTTAAATTGGAATTTTATTTTTACACACTTTTGCTATGATTTTTGACATTCACCAGACATTCCCCTTAAAACCAGGGATGCAAACCGGTTCTGAACCGAACCGAACCGCTTTTTACGCTTGTGAACCGAACCGTAAACCGAACCGGTGTGTTTAAAAAAATGCTGAACCGAACCAAAAACCGAAAAATAAAATGGTTCGGTTCGGTTCATTTCAACTAGATATTGAGTTACCAATTGATTTACTGTACTGAGCAAAATCGCAGCACTTTATTAGGTCGATTGCAAATGCGTGCCCAACTGTTCACGAAAAATATGGTTAAGATATATTTCGGACCAATCAAACTCTGTATAATCAAACTATAACATACTTTGTACCCCCAAAGTTTGTATATATCTTATCATTTTAAATAAGAAGCCACAATAAGTGGCCAGTGTTACCCATCATAATTGTTTGTCCAATCTACCATTTCTTTGGCAAATCGATAATTAATCTTGATTACTAAATATCTCTAGAAGGTACGAATAATATCGATTGTTAATTGCATCGAAGCGTCAGATGGCGTAAAGCGTTTACCTAAAGATAAAGATATTTTTACATATTGGAATGTTTATCAGGAAAATTAACTTAAGCAAATAGCTCGAATCGTTTTAGCAGATTCAGTCACACAAGTGTCAGTAGAACAAGCATTTCCCACGTTGAAACTTGTTTTATCAGACTTAAAGAGGCAATATCGATGAAAATTTACTAGAATTTATTACTGAATCTTTAAAAAATTCTATCATATTGAACTTATTTTAAGATCTTTAAAATCTATATCTGTTTTGAAATCCAGAAATATCTACATGAAATGACACAGTTCTAAGATATCGCTATGTTATCAAAGCAAATTTTGAGTTTAAATAATCTGACTTCATGTATCAAAAATATATTTCTTTAGTTAGTTAAATGAATATAACCGAACCGAACCGAAACCGCGGTTCAGTAAGCCTTAAAAACCATGCAATGAACCGAACCGGCGGTTCAAAAACTGTGTGAACCACTGAACCGAACCGGGCCTTATTTTCGAGCGGTTTGCATCCCTGTAAAACAATTATTAAATTAATTATATTTAATTGATTTGGTTTTCATATTGTTCAATTGCAGAACAGTTGAGCATCCCGCCGCCCACGCCGCCATGTTGCCGCAACAGTATTGTCTGCGCTGGAAGTACCATCACAGCAATCTACAGACCATGTTTTCGCAGCTATTGGATCGTGGCTGTTTCTGTGATGTGACCTTGGCCTGTGAGGGTCAGCTGATACGCGCACATCGTGTGGTGCTTTGTGCCTGCAGCACTTTCTTCGATTCGGTGCTGTCCAACTATGCCAATGAAAGGGATCCCATAATTATAATGAAGGATGTGACCTTTGCCGAGGTCAAGTGTCTCATTGAGTTTATGTACAAGGGAGAAATTAATGTGGAGCATGTGAGTGTGATGACAGAGCTTGGGAATGGGAGTTTCAGTGACCGTTTTTCTTGTTGTCCAGGCCAGCCTACCCTCCTTGCTGAAGACAGCTGATGATCTCAAAATCAAGGGCCTGGCCGAGGTGACTTGGCGCGATGATGAGGATGGTCCACCGTTACCCATGCCAGCAGCTGAATTCCATTCGCCAGCACGCAGTCTGGCCGAGAGCTATGTTCAGCAGCAGCAGCAGCAGCAGCAGACAGCCCAGCTCCAAGCTAGCACGGTCAGCATAGAAAGGGAACGCTCACCGCCCTTGGATTTGGGTTTGAGTAGTTCGGCAAGTCGCTTGCCCAGTTTGACGCCACTAACAGGGGGAGCCACAAGTGGACTGGAGACAACAACGGCTGCTGTGGAGCACTACATGGGTCCCAAGCGCAAACGTGGACGTCCACCGCTAGACGATGCTTATGATGTGTTTAATGTGTAAGATTTGCAATCCCTTCAAGCTTCATTTTAAGACGGGTTTAAGGAAGAGGTAGAATAAGTGGGGAGATGCAAACATATGAGGCTTAGCATATCTGTAGAAAGTGAAATGAGGAGTTGTCTTAGTCTTTAAAACTTTGGCAGTAAAGTCAATAAGCAGCTTTTTAAAAGGCAGCAGCAGTTCAGCAGAATTACAAAAAGATCAACAAGTTTCATGTGGTTCTAGGCAGCTAACCCAGTTATTGTAGAGCGAAAATCCGTCTATATACAGCACAAAGTCTTAGACACAGCTTCTCTGCACTTTCTGCGTGGTCCTTAGGGGCCGAACACATTTCGCTATTCACATTGAGACGAGCCGAACGCCTGCCAAGGCTTGCTTTTCAGACCTCGCTCTTCTTGACAAACTCTGCTCCTGAGCTTTTAAATTGAAAAGTTCTCTTTTGTTTTTTAATAGACGCAAATTGGCACAATATGCTGCCCACCTGGAGCCTGCACAGCGCGCCTATTTGGAGTCCACGCGTCATTTGGTTGATGAACCTCATTTGGCCGCACATTCCGCCTCGCTGGCTTCACCACCCGCCGCCTGTCCGCCCAAACAGCGACAGCAGCGTGCGCGTCAGGAGCAGGAATCAAGCAGCACTGCAGCAGATTGGTATCCGGGCACAAAGCGCGAGTCGTGTAGTCCACCCCTTAACCCGGAGCAGGAAGAGACCAAGGCCGTCACCAAGCAAGATTTGGAAGTGAGCGACGAGTCTGCTGCTGTGGTGCCCGCTGAGTCTTTGCCCTTGTGTACACCGAACCGTAAGTTGGACAAGATTAGTGAGCGACGTGAACGTCATGGCAAGCTGCGACATGCTCGTCGAGAAAAGTCCAACGAGAAGCGGTCAGAGGAAGATCCAGAAGAACCCGAGCAGGAGACGTCCACCTTGCCACAGCCCGTGGAAGAGATTGAAAACGAACACTTGGTGGCCAATCGATCGGAGTCGCCGGCATCCACACGAAACGGTAGTTTTGCCTGCAAATATGAAGCCAGAGCGGCGGGAGGCGGAGCAGGAGGTTACATGATCAATGAGCATGGCCTGCTGATGGCTCATGATTTTGCTCCAGCTGCTGTGGCAGCGGCGGCTGCTGCCGCTGCGGTGGCCAGTGCTGCCACCAATGGACAAAGTGACCAGCCGGCTGATTATGCGGACATCAAGCTAGAGGATTACGATGCGGCCGAGTTGCGTTTGACCAATGAGGAGCTGTCGCAGTGGCAGGATGTCATCAAAATGGATGACTATTTGGCCAAGGGACGACGTCCGCAGTTCTGGGAAGGGGTTATATACAGTTAGGAGGTCGAAAAAAAGGCATTTTTCAAGAATTTTTTCTAAGCAAACTATTTGGTTTATTGATTTGAAACTTGGCAGGTATATTATGACAACCTTAAACTATATTCACATTTTTTTTATTGCCAAAAATAATCATCGGGAACGTTGATATTGCCAATTTTGCAGAGGTCCGCAAAAAAAAGGCCTCTTGCGGTGAGCACGATATCTCTGGACTGGATCATCTAAAATGCAAAAACCAAATAAATTTCATTAATATAATGAATAATCTAGTGATTAATCGAAGGAATTAGCAAAAAAAAATTTTTTGACAAAATGGCGGCTACTCAAAGCAAAAGGTTCGATTTTCGACCAAAATTCGGCTCTTTAATTGTTTAGAAAAATGAGAAATTTTCATCGGATCGGGAAATCCTTCGATTAATTACTAAAAAATATAGTTAGGAAGCTTGTGTAAAAATTTCAGACCGATCGGTTCAGCCGTTTCTGAGAAATCTTGCTCACCGACTTTGAAAACACCGTTTCGAGAAAAACGCGATTAAAGTTTTGAAAGCACTTTACATGTAGTTAATTTTTTTTTTTCAACTTACACTGAGTCATCTATTCCAGGGCCATATAATAATCCATCTGCAGCAGTAGCAGCTTCTAATAATTCAATTTGATGCTGTCTGCGAGCCATTCTTCCCTCCCGCGTGCTCTCATGCGCTCTCAAGTCAGAGATCCTTATGCGCTGTGCATCTTCTCTGCCGGCATACGAATGCGCATTGGGCCCAGCTGAGACCCCCATTGCCTTCATATAATATAGAAGTGATGCTGTGCCTTCATTAAACATGCCAGCAGATATATATGCAGCCATTTCCACCGTTTTTGAACCAGTCGGAAGTACTTTTGGAGAGATCTTCCATATCAGTTGATTGTAGCTCTCGTTGTTATTTTGAGTAAAACCACCCACACATCGTTCCAATAATTCTCCTCTGCTAAGATCTTCATAGATGGAACGTATAGCTTCAGCAACATCTTCTGGAAATGGTTGATAATCATGCTCATACGTAGATAACTCATTTGCAGCTGCGGCTCATACGAATGCTGGAGAAAAGGACTCGAATTTACGCTACGATCCATACACTGATCGCACGACACTACCACTTTAAATCCAAGACCTCGTTCGCTAGCAGTATTAAAAATTCACATTTCCGTTACAGTCTTTGCACTTTACATATTCAGAAATTGCCGCAAAGACAGTGATTAAATTCAAAATTCGATATTCTACGGACAAATCGCGCGGCACCAAGATTTCCTCTTGCATTTTCAATTTTTTTGCGGAGGCACTAAAACTGCTTTCATCCGTTTCAGCTGTTTTCGGATTGAAAACATTTCTTCGCTTTCTCGGTCTTGACTTCTGCACTTTCGACGTTTTTCTCAATTCTCTGCTACACTTCATTTTCACTAAAAAATCACCGGAAAAGGCGCACAACTGTACCGCTAGACTTCTCTGGTTAGACTGGCTTCTACTCTCCAATATTTGGCAGTTTAGGTGCAGGCGCCGGTCCCCTACGGTTACAATGTGTCTATAACTGCGAAAATATTCGTCGGATCGACTTGAAATTTTGTGTGTATACTCAGATATATATATATTAAGAAGAAAAAAAAAAAAAATCGATTTTTTGAAAATCCTAACTGTATATAACCCCTTAAGC